>JBBBDQ010000555.1:4840000-5122500 GCA_037127315.1 Ascarosepion bandense
CAAGCAGAAAATAAAAGAAAGGAAAAACAACAAAACGAGCTCAGTAGCAAAGAAGCAGTTCCGTTTGAAGATGATTTTGATCAATATCATTGAAAGAGTCTAACAACTTAAACTTTAAGTAAAAAGTAACTGGAAAGATCTGTGTGTGTATTCACGAATTAAGTTTTGAATTGTTTAAATGCTAAGTACAATAACATTTTCGATTTCTCTGTAAGGAAAATTTTGGTATTTTATATTACTTCGTAATATAAAATACCAAAACTTCGTCATATAAAATACTAAAATTTCAAGTTCAAGATATATTCTTGTTGTAATTTGAAGTATTTTTCAGTAAAATGGAAAATATTCCAAGATCGATATCTCACTGATACTCATTTCGAAAAAATTTGATTAAAAAAAAAAGAAAAAAAATCGTTTTATGTGCCGATACAGGTGTTATATTTTCTTATGTATTTGTGATGTTTCCACTGGTGTCACCGGTAGCTCTACGAGCCCAGGTAGAAAAAAATAACAAAAACAAAAAAAACAAAAAAACAAAACAAAAAGAACAAACAAACAAAAAAACAGGATTTTAAATGGTGATTTCCTAGACAGCTTCTCTGTACTTGACAGACCACAATCTTCCTGGGTCTTTCCTCTATATCTAAATTACTCAGTATTTTTAAATATACGTGATTCTCATTTACGTCTGGCACAGTTTTACTTTGAAGCGAGATTTGTGGGGATTAATATTCTACTATAAGATTAGGGATAATTCAGTCGCACGCATTATCTCTCTCTCTTTCTCTTTATATATATATATATATATATATATATATATGTGTGTGTGTGTGTGTGTGTGTGTGTGTGTGTGTGTGTGTGTGTGTGTGTGTGTGTTATAAAGTGACAGAAAGAAACAAAGATTGTTTGATGGCAGAGATAGTTATGTTTATACATCACAAGCCCGCGGCCTGTCTTCTAGCCCAGGTAAATGTATTTCGAAATCTGATCCTTAAAGCAGTCAGAATAACATTTACTTCTAAGAATGGCGCAATATACTCTTCATATCTACCACTTCTAACCTTTAGCCTTGTGCCAGTTTTATCTTTGTAAAAATGTTTTTATATCCAGAGATATATATCTATCCATATACACTTACGCATGGGAATTTGAGTGTATTGCATATTCAGATTTAACGTTCGGTAGAAAACCTTCATTTATACAAGTAGTTTTTAAAATACAGTTTCTTGGCTGATTGAAAATATAAATAAGCAAAAGAAAACAGTGATTAAACCAAAAACTTTCGCGCACTTTTTATCAAATATATTTATTAAGGGAATTCTATTCTAGATTTTGTTTACGGTTTCTTTCTCTTCTTTCTCTTTTATGTGTCGAAATTTAAATTAAATGTACCCCCTCGTTATTCTGCCTCGCCTTTAGAACAAAAAGAAAATAAATCAATAATGAATAAATAAATAAATATTGAGCAACATCATTTCACTTGATAATTCTTGAAATTTACCAAACTTGATTAAAAAGAAAAAAAATTGTTAAAATGGTGTGCTGGCCGCTAGGAAATTGCAGCACTAGATAGATGTCCGTGTAAGCAAGTATGTATAATTTGCGTTCGTCTGTGTTCCGCTTGAGACTAACGTTAATAAATTCGACAGTTCATGACAAGTCTCTTCTTCTAACTCGTCTCTCTCTTTCTTCAAACCTCAACTGACACTGTCAACACGCCTCTCCCCTCTTCTCTTTTCTTGTCTATTCTTGCACCACCCTTTTTGTCATCTTACACGAACACGTCTTCTTGGGATTACCTCTTTCCTTATTTTACCCCTTTGCTTGCTCCCCACCATTTCACGTGGGATTTGTCTCTCACCGCTTTCCTCTTTTCATTGATTAATAATGCGGTGATTAAGTAAGATTATCCGACTCCTTAGCGGCCTACGGTTGTGCGTGTGTTTCACTGTGTGCCTTTATGTATACTTGAGTTTAGGAAAGTGTGTGAGTACACGCACACACACGCACACACATGCACACAGAATCTGTCTTAGCATATATATATATATATATATATATATATATATATATATATACCTGTATACTGTGTGTGTGTGTGTGTGTGTGTTGTGTGTGTGTGTTACTGTGGATGTTTAAGCTTATTTACTACAATGCGTGATCTTTGTGCATGTCTTCCTTGGCCTTATCAACCCCTGCCGCCTATGCAGCGCCAGGCTCCCTATATTCCTTCTTTATTTGTCGCACTTTATATTACACCTATAAGAACATTAGCCGCTAAGTTTGGAATTTAGTTCTGTGTGACGAATGTATGTACCTTTTATAAAAATGCTCATATACCTAAGTTAATACGCGTGTGTGAAGGATAATTTACTGGAATGCATAGTATACTAGATCCATCAAGTACCTCTAAATATATAACTCTATATCTGATGAATGCGTGTATAGCTACAACCAAATGTGTATGCGTTTGTTAACAAAGAGTTAAATAGTATGTATACGACAGCGATTATTAGTGTTTACATGCTGCACTAGATGAGTGGATTTTGCGCATGCGTGGGGAAACATAAGTATGTATATATGCATATACTTATACATATATATATATATGAGTGTATTTATGAGAAGCTATAAATCTGTGCTCAAATGAAGAATGCGATTAACTTTATGCAAAAATAATTTAGATTCAATAAAATCACATTAATGCACAGGAATCGGTGGTGAATGTAATTCCCTTAAAACTAGTGCACTATAAGATTAATTTTCAAATACAAATTCAATAATTGTGGATATTAATTGTCTTTCAAATATATATGTATGTGCGTGTGTGTATCTGTGTGTATGTGTATGTGTGTGTATATGTATGTGTGTATATATGTGTGCTTGTGTAAGTATGTGTATGGGTATGTGTATGAGTGTGTGTATGTGCGTGTGTAAGAGTTTGTGTGTATAAATGTGTGTGTATGTGTAAGCATGTGTAAGTGCGTGTGTATTTTTATGTGCGCGTGTCTATGTGTATGTGTATACTTGTGTATGTACGTGTGGGTATGTGTATGTGTGTGTTACTGTGTGCACGTGTATGTGTGAGTGTGCGTATGTGTGTGTGCGCGCAGTAAGCAAAAAGAAAATACAGAAACATTTCTTGAAAAATATTTAAAATCTTTTCTTGTTTTCTGGTTCATTATAAATATATGACCCTACATTTTTTACCCGACATAGTTTCAGTCACTTTGGCCATTCTCAGAAAGAAAGATTGTTTTCAATCAGATTACGTTACAAAAATAACATCACAAAGACATGAAAAGAAAAAAATGTAATGTAAAAAAACAAATAATACAATAAAACAAATAATAGGATTACATGGAAATAAAACGCCAAATAAATCGAAAACTCAATCAGCAAACAACCTAACTTCCTGAAGCTATCCAGAATTGCTGAAAGCACTCCGAAAATGATCTAGAAACACATATACAAAACTCAAACGACCAATCAAAATATTGATATGAAAAAAAGAAGAATACTTTAAAACCACTTAAATCTAATATTTCCCTATACGTTATCCGGAAATAGTAGTAACGGATAATACAGACATGCACGGGCGCACATGCACGCAGACACACACACACACAAATACACATGTATGTGCGTGTGTGTGCATGTTTGGATATGTGCATAGATATGCAGAGAGAGTGGGAGAGATGCGTGAAACTGACACATATGCAACGCTGATTTCTATGTCCAAATTCTCTATATCTATATATTATTGATATTTATATGAAAAAAAAATAATAAAAGAAAGAATTTATATATATTTACATATAGGTGTCTCCCAAGCTACCAGCCATCGTACCAGAGACGGCAAGCTCTGACATCAAAACCCCTTTACTGTAACCCCTTTACTGTGTGATTCATCATGCAGTACTTAATGTTATTTAAGGCCACGGGGAGGTCAAAATTTAAACAAATCTTAGTGCAGGTTGATCAGTAGTTGGATAGAAGTTGGATCGGTAGTTGGATGGCTTGTCCAACACAAGTGCATGCAGGACAGAATCCCATGCATGAGTTGTAAAAGAAGGGCACCGTCCACTGCTGACCTTCATTTATCGTTTACGATAATAGATAGGCATCCAGTATATATATATATATATATATATATATATATATGATTTTTTAATAGTTTAATATTTTTTTAATGGATACTCGTATTTGAGTGGAAAGTTTTTTTTTAATTTTTTTTTCTTTTCCAATCTTTTCACTCTTTTCTTTCTTTTTTTTTTCAATTGGAGTAGATAGACTAAACTATCGCCCGGTTCACACTCCACCCACGTCTATTGAACAGGTGAAGAGGCTCATCCCTTGTTTCCTGTTTCGGATGCGTTTTCCGGCTTTCTCTTTTCCAATCTTTTTACTCTTACGTAGCCCCCTGCGCATCAGTGGCATTATTACCTTGCTTGGGGTGATACGATTAAAAAAAAACAAAAAAAAAACAGTACATTATAATTTACACTGGCCTTAATCGGTTGGAAAATATCTTCCGGCAGGAGTAGGACGTGCAAATTCCGACACCGGAGAGATGCTGTCTTTAGACCAGACATGTCTTTACCAATCGACCCACAGAAGATTTTAAGTAGGACAAAGTTCAATTTCACCCTTGTATAGGTATTCTCTTGATTTTTATCGATCGACTAATATCTGCTCAGATTGTATCTGAATGTAAGCAAACTTAACCGAAGAAACATTACAGAATTTTAACGGAAATCCTCGAAACTGGTATTAGCCGACATATCTGAATTTTTATATGTTTAACATTATTATTATTATTATTATTATTATTATTATTTTCAATTTCCACACATGGCTAGTCAATGTAGGAACAGAGATAAATGCCCACTTCAAGGACTTTGTAATACAAATGAAGTTATTTACAAAGCAAAAGTACATGACTTAAATGATCAAGCCAAATAATTTCTGGATCAGCCAAAGCCACTTTTACGACTAGATAGAATAACCATAAGTCTGCAGATAAACTAGAAAACGTAAAGAATTGTACAGAATTGGCTAGCCACATGTAGAAATTGAAATTAAACATATATATATATATATATATATATATATATATATATATATATATATAGTGTATCGAGGCAGCAAATAATTTTCTAAACATATACTGTTAAATATAAGAGACAATGAATATCTTTTGGCTTTAATTTCAGTTGTAAATAGAGACAAAAATTCTCCAACATTTGGACATTTGTATATTAATTTTGGTTCTAAGCTTTCGGCTCAATGAAGAGTTTGTGTAGCAAACCTTTGTTTCACACTTTGTCGAAGGCTTTAAATATATCTAATATCATGGTCCTCGATGTGTGTTTGTCGTCATGAGCCTCATACTGAAAGCGATGTGAGTTATGACCTTGGCAGTGAAACCATACTACTCTTTGCTGAAGAGATTCTTTTCAAGGTACTCGAAGACCGAATGGTCTCAAAAAGCTTACTGATAATACTGAGGAGACTGATGGGTCTGTATCGAAAAGGGAAAGATCGCACTCACACGTTCTTGAAAACCGGGCATATGCTTCACACATTCACAGTCTTCCGGGTTGATACTCTTAACGACAGCAACTGAAATTTTGTCTGTGCCACTGGCTTTCATAAGTTCAAAGCCTTTGATAGGTCTAGAGACATCTCATGCTGTAATGGTAATATGACTGAGATTGTGCTCAGTGAGACGAGAACTGTTGGGAAGAGAATAAGTTTTGTCACCTAACGTTGAGTTGGAGGCAAAGATCGAAGCGAAGAGGTTTGCCTAGCCTGTCGAGGAAGATATAACCTCGGGGTCATTTATAATTGTGAGCATAGCCACTTTCCCCGTGATCATGATTTATTTGTTGATCATCCAGAAATTACAGGATTCAATTTGTTTCTTTTCATCCGTTGTTTGAACTGCTCGTGCGTCTAGAACTATTTTGCAGCGACTGCAGTTCCCAATTAATTTAGGATCAAACTGTATCACACTTTGCGATAGATATAGAAGTAGTGGTTTTGGTGAGTTATAAATGCATTGAATTCTGAAATGAACCAGGGCTGACTTTTTAGTTATATCTGAACTTTTGTGGGCATAAAACTCAGAAAGGAAAGGATCAATCAGTGACAAAAGCAGTAGCTTTGGAGACAGGATACCTGGAGAATGTTAGGAGGGGAGCTTCCATTATGCAGGATCAAAAAGCTGCCCCAGTCCGCCTTAGGATAGCGAAAAATTATCCTTAGAATCGGTATATCAAGGGATGACTTAAGTTTGGCTTCATTTGGACACTCATGAGGGAACGGGCTGACATAACTAGTGTGTGTGTGTGTGTGTGTGGTGGGAGTAAAACTTTTATCAGTGCAGGAGGTTAAAAAGAGATAGAGGAGGCTCGCGTCTGTGACACTGGTACATTCTTCGATGATCTGGGTTAGTTCATAGACGATGGAGAAATCTCTGCAACATCTACCTTTATCATCGGTTTTGTTGGAGTAGAATAACCATGTGCATTGTTTGGAAAACGAGTAGACAATGAGCCTGACACACCCACAGAATTTGCATGATAACTAACCTGGATAGAATCGCCCAGAGATGCTGCTGTAGCTGTAACCTTCATCATCTCATCGAGAGGATCCCAACTGGAAAATATTGCACGTTTCAGAAACCATTCACAAAATGACAGTACAATAGAGCCGTTATTATACACCTGTTGATAGGATAGGGTTACTCGAACTTTCGAATCCCTGATTAACATGGGAATAACGACCAAAGCCAGAAAAAATCTTCCTGGATGTCGCTGAAGGGACATTAAAAAAATGAAGATATTTGCGTGATGTGTCTGCCCAGAATTCAAGGTGACAGAATTACTCCTTGGGTTAGAAACACCGTACTAGTCCGAGGTCTAAAGATACCAAAACATGCTGATGTATGTGAAGACTAAGACTCATTGGGAGGACAAGGGCATGCATTAGGCAAGTTATCTAATTGGAGAAAAGGCTTACGAAGGAGAAGCATTATGGATAAGAGAGAGGGTTGTGGACAGAGAGTGTCTATAAGTTTTTACTTAAGTCCCAATATTCACTTTTCATAATAGTAGACAGACCCATTGCTCAGTTTACCACACTGGAAAAATTTCCATTGCATTGCGAAATATTAACAATAAATTGATGTACATTTAAATTATGCAAGCCCGTTTGTATTCTCATTAATGAATATATATATATGATGATGGATTCTCCCGTCGCGTTCAACGTATGAGGGTCCAACCTTTTTCCAGCAAGACAACCACACAGAGATTTGTTTATAGTGGTGAAGGCATTGTGTAGTACCATCCACACTTCTTGGAACTGCTGATAACAAACAATTGGTGCAGATGACTGCCACAAATCGCACGAACAGCAGACCTCAATTATTTAACCCATAATTGGAGGGAACGAACGGATTAATACCTTTCCCAAGGGTACCAGTGCGCAAGTGAATGCAGCGTGCTCGACTGAAATTGGAACTCGGCTCACCGATTTCCCCCTCCAAGCCGACATCCACCGCACCCCAACGCACATCCGTGAATGCTAACAGCACCTGGTATTCCCAAGTGGTCACCCACCTAAGTACTGACCAGGCTCAACGTTGCTTAACTTCGGTGATCGAGCGGGAACCGGTGTATCCAACGTGGCATGACCGTTATCTCGATATATATATATATATATATATATATATATATATATATATATATATATATAGAGAGAGAGAGAGAGAGAGAGAGAGAGAGAGAGAGAGAGAGAGAGAGAGAGAGAGAGAGAAAGGAAAAGAAATTACAATAAATGAATGAAAGAACAAGCAAATAAAATAAACAAAAAAAACTAACTGAAGTAGAAAAGACTGAAATGGAGAAAAAGAAAAGAAAAAATTAATGAAAAAAGCCAAAGAAAAACTGAAGAAAAACAAAGAAGAAGCAAAGAAGAATGAATAAATGAAATTCGGCCTCCAGAAAGAATGAAAGATTGAATGAAACAATGCCTTTTTGAAAACCCAGATCAGCCGTATCAAACAACAACAGCGATTTCAATTGTAGCGTTTTAAAAAGCCGATGAACTAATAAAAAAAAGAAGATAAATTAAAAAAAGAAAATAATAAAAATAGATGGTCGATCAAAAATGGACGTCTTAAAAGAAGTGGAGAGAGGACGAGTAGTTAAAAAGAAAGTGAAAACGAAGTGAACATCGCGCGTGTTTGCATCATTGGGCAATACCCTTTATTTGTGTCCTGGGCATGTTACAATTTCAAACTGATAGAATTCATCTCCTCTCTGTGAAATTCTATTCACTCTCTCTTTTCCTCCTTCTCTAATTTCTATTTCATTATATCCTACCCACTATCTCCCTCTCCCTCACTCTCTTCTTGTGCAGTCATGTGTCGGCAGACACACAAGTGAAGTTATGAAATAATTCACTTACACACAGACACATAACAACAACAAACACACACGCGCATTTGTAAATCTATATGAACACGAGCGTAAAATAATGCGTTTTAGTGTTATATGAGTGAATGCGCCTGTATATAGGGGTGTATGTGCGTGTACATGTCTGTGCGTGTGTCTTTGTGTTTGTGTGTTTCTGTACGTGTTAGGCGCACGCGAGTGCAGAGAGGTAAATAGGTCATTAATAGAGAGGTTTAGGTAGATATGAACAGACTTTGTTATAGATTGATGGTTTGATTTCGTGTGTGAGTGTTTATATATATATATATATATATATATATATATATATATATATATTTGCATTGGGTTATTTACATTAAACCTATATATATATATATATATATATATATATATATATATATATATATATATATATGAACTTATACACAGACGCACAAATATATTTTCAAACTACAAAGTTTTAACAAAACTTTAAAAAATACTAATGCAAGTATGTATTCTTATATTATGATTATAAATATATGGACTAATACATACATACATACTTACCTATTTCCACACACACACACACACACACACACACATATATATATATATATATATATATATATATATATATATCTGCAGGTTTCACTAAAAAATGACAGACAAGGTAGTATTATCATAATGTATTTATATAATTCTTCAATAAATAAATCATCCACATGCAAAAGAAGATTAAAATATTGGAGGCATTATTAATAAAACCGATTATCCTACACTTAATAGCATCAATTATGAACACGGTAATAATGTGCTTACCGTGTTCGGAACTTAACATGCGCATGAGACTATGTACATACACATTAACCATATTTATTTATAAGTAAAACAAATTTATTTCTTGATAATGGCTAAAACTATAGCCGAAAGCGCTCGAAAGTACAATTCTGATATAATTTGAATTCTGAAATTCTTTAGACAATTCTGATATAATTTGAGTTCTGAAGATTAAAAAAATCATAAGAACACATAAAAATTTTTATAAAACCTCAATGATAATACCTTGTCCGTCATTTTTAATGCAACCTGCATAAAAGAGAGACTGTTGCCAAATATATATATCAGCATGTAGTGTGGGTATAAAAGAATCCAAAGGAGCATCCTGTACATACAGCGGTAGGATAACTCTTTAAGAGAGCTCTAAATATATATGTATATAAATACATATAGTTTTTTTTTAAATATAAATATATATAGGGATTTTTTAGGGCTTTGTGAATTTCATTCGTGTAAAAGACGGAAGCTGATGATGGTTAGCCTGAAATAGGCCCATACAAGTATAATATAATTTACCATGAAATAACGTGTATGTCTTACTTTTTCTTACATATATATATATATATATATATATATATATATATATATATATATATATATATATGGACTTACCCACATGCACACATATATATTTTTGTAGTTTGAAGTCACTCTTTATATATATATATATATATATATATATATATAATGAATGACTTCAAACTACAAAATTTTAACAAAACCTTAAGTAATACTAATGCAAGTATGTATTCTTATATTATGATTTTATCCCTTTTCTAGTTATAGATGCAGTTAATCCATACGTATAACAAAACCTTTGATAATCTGGTCAGGGCAGCGCGGGATTGACTTCGTTGGAAACTTCGTCCATTCCACCCAATTATGCATCTGGACTAGGTTTTGAAATTTGTCAAGTGTTTTCGGTAAGAATGTGTACCCTCTTGGTATTGTGCATTATGCCATCCGTGTTAGATTTTGGAGATCAAGTTGTTCGTACCTCAAAAGTCACACACACAGACACACACAGACACACACACACACACACATATATATATATATATATATATATACACACACTACCGGACATAATTATTACGACAGCCCAGTTTTTTAAAATAAATGGTGTATTTCATACTATTTCTAGTATTTATTGCCAAGTGGCTAGTTCTAAATGAAAATAGAACAGTTCTTTTGCAAAATTTTACAAGGCAGCCAGGAAGTCTTTGCTTTGGCTAGTCAATAAGAAGAGACTAGCAAGGGAAAGAGCATAAAAACAAGACATCAGAACAGTTCATTTGATAAACTTGTTATTGCGCAGTATTAACAAAAGAACCATTCTATTTTCATTTTGAATTATCAACTTGGCAATAAATAGTATGAAATATATCTTTTTTTTAAACATGGATGATGATGATGATGATGATGATGATGATCTGTGTGTGTGTGTGTGTGTGTGTGTGTGTGTGTGTGTGTGTGTGTGTGTGTGTGTGTGTGTTTGTAAACTAATAATATATATATATATTTTGGTTCTTATCGTTTGATACAACTCAATTTTATGTACGTGACTATCACCAGCACGGATTGAAAACTATTTATATAATATATAAACACCGATGAATATTGCGTTCGAGAATGGTAAAGATGTCGGCCCTTGGTGTTAAACAGTGTTAACTTATATATTTACGTACACTCTCTCACATCTTCCTGATATTGAACATTATACTCTAACTTAAAATTATATATATATATATATATATATATATATATATATATATAGTGTGACCGAGATAAGCGGGCAAATGGGCTTAGATAATTCGAATATCTAAACATAATAACTTATAATGAATTTCTCTCAGTGCAACTCTTTTTATATCTTTTCTTATATATAAATAGCTTTACTTATTTATTAATTGTAATGTTTATTCATATATTTTCTAAAATAAATTAATCTATGTATCTATTTGATCAAATCATAGCTGAAATGTCATCCGATATGTTCACTGCATAATTTTTCATTTATATTATTAAGTGCAATGACAAGCAACCAGATTGTTTTGATAAAGGAATATTTCCTACGTAATTGTTTTCATAAAAAGAACGCGGACCTATATATATATATAACGGATCTCGATATAAAAATCATAAGTTTAATGGCCGGAAGAGAGTTAACTTTAGACTCGAAACACGTGTAGCGACACACAGATACC
Source organism: Ascarosepion bandense (assembly GCA_037127315.1). NCBI lineage: Eukaryota > Metazoa > Mollusca > Cephalopoda > Sepiida > Sepiidae > Ascarosepion > Ascarosepion bandense. The sequence goes on from JBBBDQ010000555.1 coordinate 4,851,492, forward strand.
ATTATGGGCACTTAATATACAAAAACCAAGTTATATTAATAATAATAACAACAATAAATTTACACTTTAAACAAAATATTCACGGATTTTCGCACTTTTTTCTTAAATATATATATATATATATATATATATATTCATTGAAACATATTTCGTTGAATAATCTGAACATTTTATGTCTAATTCTTTTTAAAACGATTCCATCTAATTCACTAATCAATTTCTTGATATTGAGATGAAATTCATTAAGGCAGGCGCCACCAAGAATTTTCATTAAGGCAGGCGCCCCCAAGAATTTGCGATCGCCTCCGAGATCATCATCAAGGGTGAATTACTATTAACAAAACTTAATGCAACTATTGTCGTTGTGATTTTTGTAATCAAACGTGAACGCGCTCTGTCATAAGCCTTTTTAAATTAACAGTTGGCGTTACGGTGTTTTTGTTAGCAAGCGTTCACTATTATAAGAGGGGTAACCGTAGATGTTAAAGGATAATTTGTTTAGATTATTCAACGAAATATATTTGAACATATATATATATATATATATATATATTTATGTGTGTGTGTGTGTGTGTGTGTGTGTGTGTGTGTGTGTGTGTGTGTGTGCTATTTAAACACATGTAGGGATTAATGTATGGATTAGTTTTTAAAATAAAAAAAATATTGCGTAAAGAAAAAATTGATTATTAATGCGTTCAACAAGTATATTTACCGCATCACTAGGGGCTGTTTGTGACAAAAAGTCAATTTCTCAGTTGGGCACGCCAGCGCATACACACGTGGAAGAAATAAAATTGTTTAATCCCCGCAAAGGTCATTTGCGCTGGCCTCAGTGACGTCCACGGATTCATCCATCTAATGCAATGAGGTTGTACAGCTTGACGTGGTTTTATTTGTAATATGTATTTAATCGAATCTTATATATTTGAAAACGAATAATGTAATAATGTCGTAACTTAGAAATTCAAACTGAAATTTTTATTGAAGCTAGAATATCAAATCTGGTCACAAGAAACAAAACTAAAAAGAACGAAAGAAAAGATCCGTCACACAATAAAATGTAACAATTAAAAGAAGCAGAAGATAAATTCATGAAATTCACATACTGTCTGGAGGTTCCTTACTGTGAATTTCGATGATAGTCGTGCTTCAATAATATATATATATATATATATATATATATATATATATATTGTACTCATTGATTTTTCACATCACTAGATATCAAGTGACAACAGGCCTCCTCAATACTTTACGATCAACATTACTATTTTAGATTATTTTATTCGTGCTCTTTGCCTTAACTGAATCTATTCCCAGAGCTCCAAGTACGTTTTCCATTAATATTAATCAGTTAATTCGTTTCGGCGATCATGTTTCGAAAGAATATGTTGCCATTACTTTCTGTGGTAGATTGGTTGTTTAACAAGGATACAGAACATAATCTATCCTGCTAGTTAACCCACAGAGAGAAGCGACAAATTAATTCTTTTCCCAAGTGTATTTGCGCTTATGTGAATGCAACAAATTCAGCTGAAATTCGAACTCGGTTGTCCGATACCTCGTTTCGAGGCTGATAACCACTGCACCACAACGCACATTCTATCCTTAATATCACATTCATTATTATTAATGAATTATGTTTCCCTTGATTTGCTGTTTGTTATAATCCAATACTAAGCTTTCATGTACAAACAGAGGTTAATGAAAATTTCAGTGTGTTATTTCTAATGGTGTGATCAAAACCCAATCTTCTGTGTATAGTATAGTAGTATGATCGCATATAGTACATTATAACTTTTTTCGTTTTTCCTTTGATTATTAGTAGGTATTGGTTCAACTGGGCCATCATTTGATATCATTCGATGACGGCATCACTTATAATTATTTAACAGATGATAATTGTTGTTATTATTTTTCTTTCTGTGTCTGTGACCTTTGATTTTAATTTTAACGAAGTAACCATCCACTTACCTGAAACCTGCGGTAAGGCAAAATAGATACCCCAACTTTTTCGCTAAAAAGATAGCATAGCATGATATAAAAAGGCCTCAAACTTCATAAAAACAAAGTTTTATTCTCAAAAAGTTTATGTTATTAAGAGGAAAAACTCAATAATTTTTAATTACTTTTTCAATTTTTTTCAAGTTCAAAATTTTGATTAAAAATCTTTATGCTGTTTTTTTCGTCAGCTGTCTACGTAATATTTACGATTAGTGTTTTTATGTATTTTTCCGATGTAAAACACATTGATTTTGGGATTCTTGCAAAAATCAAATAATTGTCGGATTTTAATGAAACTTTCAAAACTTATTCCCAAATGAATGAAATTATTTGTGAAGTTTTTTTGATAAAATTTTTCTAATTTCTTCTTCTTCTTCTTCTTCTTCTTCTTCTTCTTCTTCTTCTTCTTTTCTATATCTGTTACACACTATTTCATGACATTATGTGAAATTAAATTTTCATAAAATTTTTTTATTAGTTAAAAGCAGAATTCCTTGAAAAATGTAAATCCTCAATATTTTATTACAAACAACTACTCATTTCCCGAAAATCTGTTTCGAATCGTAAAATAAAAAATACAATAAAACTATCAGGTTATTTAATTAGAAAAGCTTTTGATTGATATTATAAATAAGATTTAAGGACACTATTGTCTTAAGAAAATAACATTTTTGATAAATAATGAATTTTTAGAAGAAATGTATTCAATTTTTAAAATTTTAATCATATAAATTCATGATATATAAGTATTTCAAAATTCTGCATAACTTTCATCCAGTTAGGTGATATTTTTACTAAGTGAAAACTATATTTATTCATCATTAGTTTTATTTATTTAATGTCTATAAAATATTATATAACGTGCACACTTTTGAAAGTATGGTCAATCATACACGACGTTATCTAAACTTATTTATAAATGGAATTTGTCTGTGTGTGCGTGTCTCTCTGTGTGTGTGTCCGTTACCTATAGACTCCAAAACGGCTGAACCGATTTTCTTGAAAATTTACACAGTTGTACTATAAGCGTCTGCGAGTATTCTTAGCTAGGTTTTGTGTCGAGGTACCCCCGATAAATATCGAAAATCGATAATCGAAAAAATCGGATTATAGAAGGAGTGGTCCGATTTCAATCAAATTTGATAAACTCATAGACAAAGACATAAGAAATATATATATATATATATATATATATATATATATATATAAAAGGCAAGGTGTTTGTGTGTGTGTGTGTCTGTTTATCTGCCTGTATGTCTGTATTTTTTTCAGGCCTTTTATTTTAGTTTTTGCTTTGGGTTTGGCTCTAAGTAGCTATAATTGTAGTTCTTAGTCTCAGCGATAATACCATTTACTCAGAGGACTTATTGATCCTTCAAAATTCAGTTTACAACGAAAAAAACTTATTTGATATCGATAGCAGGAAATCAAAATTTGACTTACATCCATTCATTTTTCTTTCAGTCTACGGTTTCGCTTTAACTGGAAACAACTAATGCTTTTTAGTCTTTCGTGCCAACGTACAAAGGTTCTGAGCTCCAGCACCCTGGATTAGTTTTAAAGCTTTCATTACACGCGAGAAACGCCGGGCTATACTGCTAGTTTGAAATATAAGTGATGACTGTAGTAAATTTAAAGTCAACATTCCTAAAATTACGTTACGGAAAACAAAATGCACACACAAATACACACACAGATACACATACATATATACATGTATATACATGTACAAATATATATATACGCATCCACACACATACGCACACACACACACACACACACACACACACACATATATATATACATGTATATACATGTACATATATATATATATATATATATATATATATATATATATATATATATATATTCTTCATTTGTAAACAAGTTATTACGCGACCTACGTTTCTACCATGTGGTGTCTTCAGGCGATTTGCAATAACTGATTTTACCATTTACCGTTTACAATTCCCAACTAAACAGACAAACAAAAGACGATGATAGAAACCGAAATCTGGTTCAACCCACCATTTAACTTAGAGGTAAAAACCAAAATAGTACAAATATTTTTAAACTGAAAGATAAACTCTTTCCAAAAATCTCAGAACTAAACAAAATTTTCAATAGAAATACAATCAGGCTAAGTTATAGCTGTACTAGTAATTTAGAAAGTTTCATAAAAAACAAAACGCTAGAAATCTAAATAGCATTGTACAAAACAAGATCACTAATAAAGAATGCAACTGTAGGGATAAAAATAAATGCCCATTTCAAGGACTTTGTAATATAAAAGAAGTTTTTTAAAAAGCATGCCTTAATTAGTCAAAACAAAGTATATTTGGGATCAACCAAAGACACCTTTAAGACCAGATTGTTCGATCACGGGTCTACATTTAAAATAGAAAACTTAAAACTGTACAAAATTGGCTAGCCACGTGTGAAAATTGAAACTGAAATATGGAAAAGACCCAGACATAAGGTGAAGTATAGTGAAAACAGCCAAAATATGTAGACTGTGCCAAGAAGAAATGTTAGCGATTATGCTATTCCCAAACAAAAATGAACTATTGAATGAAAGAACAGAAATTATGACTAAGTGTAACCATACAAAATAATACCTATTAGGTTCATACAACTATAGATGAAATCGTTGTAATTCCTTGTAATTAAAAAAAAAATGGCGCGTTAAAAAAAATCAACGTTACGTGAGCGTTCTTAAAAAACGGGTAAAATCAGTTATTGCAAATCGCCTAAAGACACCACATAGTAGAAATCTAGGTCGCGTAATAACTCGTTTACAAATGAATAATGTTCAAAATTTCTACAATATAATTGTATTGAACAGTTTTTAATACAAATATGCACTGGTCTAATTTTATTATGACCAAGAACTAAGTAATTAAACAATCAATATATATATGCATATATAATTAAAATTGGATCTTGTTTCCTGTTGTACAGGCGTCCATTAGTAAATTATCTGAGTATTTTTCTTCAAGATTACGTTATTATCGGTTGTCCCTTGTCGACATTAGGAGTAAAAGCTCTTTTTTGATTTTTTTCCCTTTTCTCATGATTTAGCAACAAAACAATTACAATTTGAAAAGCGTACTAATTAAAAAAATCAAAATTATCTCAATCCTTTTTTCTCTAATGTTTTAATTCTGAAAATGGAAATTTAGTGAAACAGACATTTAATTTCTCCAACGCCACTTTTACAAAAGGTGAAAAAAACTTGTTCTTTCTTGAGGGTTAGATTTTTTTTATTTCTCCTTCCAAAAAAGTGAAGAACAAATTTTTGCTGAGTTTGAAATTTTGTTCAACATGCATAAACCACTTTCTTTTGATAAGTTTTCTTTATGCAAAACGAGATAATTTGAATTCTCTAGCGAATATTGATCTCCCTCCGCTGATCGTGATTTTCTTGCCTGGCGGCGTGTCCACTTGCAGACTATAAAGTTGTTAAAAACCAGAACTTATATTTATATCACTAAGTTTGATAATGGCTCTGGGGTGCTTTCGAAAAGCCAGGACTATATTGATAAAATGGAAGACACTTTACATGATTCCTTGAAATTTTGGAAGTTTGGTTCTACAAATACTTTCGACAATACCAACAAAATAGAGGCAAGAGTACATAGACGGTTATTCTATTTCCAAGTCTGTGTGCAATCACATAGTTCATAGCCAAGTTCATAGTCAAGTGTGCATTGCACACTTGACTATGGACTTGAGATCTTCATCACATTTTAAATGACAACGAGTATCTATCTTATTAATGTCACAAAACGTGTGAATGAAGGTAAGAAAAAGACACTTTAAAGAACTGGCAGCTTTTGAACTTAGTCTTTGTCCAATTTATTCGAAAATGTCGTGGCTAAGTATAAAAAGTCACATGCTTGATGACAAAATGTCATCTTGCATTGATACGGTTTTTTCAAATGTCAGATTACGTGTTCTTTTTGGTACCAATTCAGTGTGTCCCTCTATTGTTAAGGAGGGTCTTTCCCCGTTTCAAAATACTTCTAGAGTATATAAGTGTAAATGTCAGTGTGACGCTAAATACGTGGGGTGGACTAATCAGAGATTGGAGACACGAAATTATCAACATGATCCTGCCACTATAAAATCAGGCAATCCGAGTCACACTTCAAGGACAACCCAGGCTGCGTATAAATCAGTCGTAGGCAATCATTTGCATGAACATCTGAATGGTGCCAACAAATATGTAGATGACTATTTCACTGTTTTGCACAGATTCAGGTCCGCACACGATTTCTTGGCACTCGAAGCGGTCGATATTAAGTTACAGCAACCAGACGTTATTTGCTCCGTGTTTATTTAAAGGTATGTGAAAAGTTTTTTTTTTCTTTTTATACTCTCTCGGAGCGTTTATTATTCTTTTATTGGTGAATTATGTTGCTAATAAAATCTTTTAATCGTATTTCAACTTTTCCTCACCTCATTTTTCTGTGGAAATTGTCTTCTCGTGTTGTATACTTTTGCCAACGGTTTCCTTTTTATCAAAGGATTCCTAAAGCAAAAAATAAAAGTAGAATATATATATATATATATATATTGCATACATGCCTATAATGTATAGAGATAAATTTATGATTAATGTTGTAATAATAACATATGACTATCACTCAAAACCTTTCAGGTTTCAGTACAAAATGCACCATCATAAGGCAATCTAATGACTACTAGATGACGGATTACTTTGTATTATATATCCATTAGTTTATACCGTATATACATAATATATATTCAGGCACACACACACACACACACACACACACACACACACACACACACACACACACACACACATATATATATATATATATATATATATATAAACCTTTTCTTCAAACATCTTTCATTAAATACGGCTGACAAGGAAGATTTCATAAATATTTTTATTAATTTTTTTAAGCATCCTTATATTTTTTACGTTTTTATGTAATTGACCATTACAAACTTTTGAAAATGCGCGTGGGACTGACTGTTGGCTCAAAATGTAAAGGAGGAAACTTAATTTATATTAGGAAAAAAATTAATATATTACAATACGTGTTTTAGAACATTCTGTTGAATTTTTAATATTGAGGGCTTTTAGAATTTGAAATTTGTTTTTTTATTTTTCGTGTTGGAATATACTTGCATTTTCGATGATTTTCTGAATCATGTGTATGGACAGGAAAGTTAGGCAGTCGAAATTGAATCGGACATATGTAGTGTAAGTCTTCTCCATAATGTTGTTGTTGTGTGACCAATATATATGTTTACATTTTTGTCAGAGATACAATATCCCAAAAGATATTAAAATTGATATAAAATGATGGCTTTTTTTCTTCAAAACATTAGTTGACGGAGCGGAGCTATTGCGGTTGATTAATTAGCTTTTGTTAAATTAAATCAATTTGGCTCTTTTGTATACACACAAATATACACAAACATATATATGCATACGTATATACACATATATATAGGCACATAAATCTATACATTTATATACACACATACATATATATATATAAATATATATATATATATATATATACATATACACACACATATGTATACATAATTACACACACACACACACACATATATATATTTATATAAATACAAAAATGTTTATATATACACACATATACATATACATATACATATTAATATATACATGCACATAAATATGTGTGTATGTTTGGGTGCCAGTTAGGACAGTGCAGGGAATTTAGAAAGTGTTGGATGTGTCTAGTAAAGATTACAATACTACGACAGCTCGGAAAACTTACTCTAATCGTTCTGACAAGAAAAGAACTTCCAAGTTTGGCCTCAGATGACCTCAGGCTCGACACGGAGACCCACATCAAGTGTCTTGCGGAAGTATTTCTACCTTTTGTCAAGATGGTGTCTCCTGGAAGACCCTATATCTGACAACGACCCTGCACCATGCCACACATGTTATGGTTTTCAGACAATTTCTGTGTCCTCATCCCTCCTTACACCTGACTTCAACATTCTTGATTATTTTTTGTGGGACGCAGTAGAGCGAGAGACCAACAAAACTCCTTGTAACACCAAAAATGAACTGAAGGCAAGGCGTATGGCAGCATTCACTAATTTAAACAAGGGAACCGTCCAGAAGAGATGCATAAGTCTTCTGGAGACCGTGGTTGACGCCAATGGTGGTTTTATTGAATAAATCTACTCATTAGTATTTTAAGATATTTTTTGTGTAATTTGGTAAATATATATGCTCAATTGAAATGTCAGTATTATTTTCATTTTTGTTAATACGACAACTTATTCACCATTCATTCTCTGCCACTCTCTTTCTATCACTTTCTATACATATTTTAAATGTGTCATCGTTTCTTACTTTTTGACTATTCTAATTTTTGTACTCGGAAAATTGTATTTCGTTTTTTCTTTTTTTTTTTATAAAATAATTGATATTAACGTTTAAATGAGAAATAGTCTGTATATATTTGACAGGCATGAGATTAATGCTTAAGTGATAAATATTCATACACACCATCGTGCAAATTAATTGAAACAACTGCTTTAGTTTCCTTTCCTTCACTATATGGTCTATTTTAGACCCACTAGAATGACAGGGTGTAATCGATTTTTTTACAGTTTAGGTCATTTGAAGTGGTGTGCAGTAATATGAACTTATTTTTGGGCTGTATAATGAAATTTGTTTGTCCTTGAAAAATACTGCGTCATCCATGATTGCATCTGATTTTCATCACACCCAGATACTATTGTCTCGTCTGGCGATTATTTGTTCTACGGCCATTGTCTGCAATGGACATTAATCCAAGAAAGCGTACAAAAATTGTAACGCCACACGAACACATTGGCTAACCTTACAGATAAATTACAGATACTGTTTGTGTCAGCCTTTCAACTGTCAGTCGTTTTATCAATATGCATTGTGGTGCGGGATGTGCATTGTGACGTGGAATGTGCGTTGTGGTGCAGTTGATATCGGCTCAGAACGAGAAATGGGAGGACCTGGTTCGAATTTCAGTTTAATTCGTTACATTCACCTACGCGCAAATAACATTCGGAAAGGTATGAATCTGTTTCTTTTCCCTCCAGCTATGGATTAAATAGCAAAACAGATTGGGTTCTGTAGCCTTGGTTAGCAACCAGTTTACCGCAGAAAGTAATGGCAACCAACAGCGGGACAATCTTTTACCCAGCCAGTCATGCCTCTTTCGGGACATGATATCTTAAGCTTGTATCACGTATAGCATTAACTGGCTGACTGACGTGTAATCAAGGCGAAGAAACAAATTAGATCCATTAGTCTAAAAGGTAGTGCAAAATGTGATTAGAAGAGAAAAAAACGCTAAGAGACGACGTATACGTGATCAGGGACAATATGATAGATCCTAGAAAGATAATGTTGGTTTTATTTTAATAAATTTGCACAAGGGTGTATATGTATACATATATACATGTGTAGGCATACATTCATATATATATATATATATATATACTTAAAAAAGGAAAATAACTTTACCATAGGAGAAGTTAGTCATTAATAACAAAGCACAGATATAGGTGTTCCTGTGCCTATATATGGACATATATAGGCACATGAACACCTATATCTCTGCTTTTTTATTAATGAGAAAGTTCCCCAAAGGTAACGTTATTTTTCTTATTTTTAAGTTATTACTTATGGCGGATTATATTTATACTCTTATATATCGGTTGTTTTAGTATATATATATATATATATATATATATATATATATATATATATATACCTGCACGCTTACGCACAATTCTGCACGCACGCTGCACACATGTGCACACACGCAAGAAGCAATATGACATCGCTAAATAAGGTGTTTGCATTAAAGTAAGCATTTGTTTTATCATATGTTTCACTTTTATTTAATTATTCGATGTTTATTAATTTTTGCATTGGTGTTCTATATTGAGGTAGTTAAATTTGTTTATTTGTAAGTGTTTCATTTTTGCATCTCTAAACATTTTAGGTCTTAGTATATATATATATATATATATATATATATATATATATACAATTGGGCGAAAAAATATGGACATGTTTTATATTCCTTATCTCCAAAAAAACGGAAGAAATGTTGGGATACAGGAAAGATTTAATAAAAGTTACTTATATCAATTGAATAAAAGGTTGCAACCCAGGTATATATCAATATATATATTCACACACACACACATATATATATATATATATATATATATATATATATATGTATTTGTACACACCCACACACATCCACAAACTCCCACACACAGATACATGCATATATATATATATATATATATATATATATATATATATATATAAAACATTATTAAACTTCAGTCTCCATATAATAAATGACTGTGTCCAAACTGCGTTAACCAGGATTTTTTATTAAAAAACTTAAATTACGTAACGGTCAGTATATACTTAGCATCTGACTACTGCGTTCTGCATGAAACTCTGCGCCGTGCTATGTGAGGTATAATGCACACACACACACACACACACACACACATATATATATATATATATATATATATATATGTTTAATTAAAAATGACAGACAAGGTGTGATGATTAAGTTTCTATGCAATCTTTCGCACGTAATCTTATGATTTTTTTTTCTTTTGAGGATATATATATATATAAAAACTATCCAAATGTTTTGTTTATTAACAAGTATATTCCGGGTGGGGTTTGATAGGTCACCGTGCGTGTTTAAATATTATCGAATTGAACTCCGTTAAAAGAGATGTAGTCTGAGTCTTCGACTCAGTTTCATAATTGTATATAATTATTTACGAAATTAGGTTTAAGAACGCAGTTCTTCAAGTGTCATGTAAATTCGTAAATAATATTGGTGCGTTGTAGTTTGGATCTTGCGGGTGAATTTTTGTTTTTGATGATGATGTTATTCGCTTTAAACTTTGTCTAGTAGATGATTACTTATTTTGTTTATCTCGATGGGAGTGGCGGATATTCGGATTATGTTTCGAAAAGCAGATTCGTCCTAACTGTAATTGCTATGAATTTGGTTTTGTAGAAGATATTAATGTTGTTATTATTATCAATGTGTTTGCTGTTGTTACTGGTCAAGTTTAAAAGTTTGTTGACAACACAAATATCATAGCATCATCCACGGGCAAAGCAAATAAAATAAAATAGCGGACCTGAAGGAGACTACCACCACGTTTAACTTCGTTGTTTTTCATTTACTTTTTTCACGTTTTTCAGCGCAGTCCTATCGATTATTCTGTTAGCATTACGGTTGACAAAAATAATTTTGAAAAATTTCAATATTTAAACAATTTCTGTGGGGGAGCAGTTTCTCATACAACGTTATAGTAAATCTAGCCTCCATTTTGAAACCAGTCGCCAGTACGACATTACCGCCACCTGTAAATTTGTTCAATATCAATTTTTTGGATTTTTTTAGTGCAATATTATTTTTTACACATTAGATTTTACGAATGACAAAAAAAAAAAAAAATTTGCAAAAAATTTCAATATTTAAACAATTTTAGTGGGTGGGGACCTGTTACTCATACAACCTTATAGTGTATAGAAAATGGAGGATCGATTTACAATAACGTTGTATGAGAAACTGACCCCCACCTAAATTTGTTTAAATATTGTAATTTTTCAAAATTTTTTTATAGTCGGAATTTTAAGTAACAATCGATAGAACTACGCTGAAAAAAAAAAAATGAAAAACAACGAAATTAACATAAACAAAGTGACCCCAACGCGAGTGGATTGAAAATGGAGGATCGATTTACTTTAACGTTGTATGAGAATCTGACCTCCCACCAAATTTGTTTAATTTTGTATTTTTTCAAAATTTTTGGTAATCTGAAAGTTTACCTAACAATCGCTGGAACTGTGCAGAAAAAAAACAAAAAAAACAAACAAAAAAACAAAAACAAAAACAACGAAATTAAACGTGATGCTAGTCTGCTTCACGTCCGCCAATAAAATAATATAAGGTAATTTAAAATAATGGAGATTTATTGATAAAAAAGAAAAAACCAACACTCAACAATGTCAACTAAGAACATAACTACCGTGTTCGGTACATAACACATACACACAACTCTACATCATACATAACACCACATACAATCTATTATACGTAATAAAACATTCATACTCGAAAATGGGTCTAATTATAGACGAAAGTGCTCGGATTATCTAAACATTTGGATAATTTTTATATTATTTAGGTTCTTAAAAAAATCATAGGAGCATATGAAATAATTAAATTAAATATTTAATTATCGCACCTTGTCTGTCACTTTGAATGAAACCTACATAAAATAGAGAGCGCTGCCCAAATATGTATTTCCTTACATATACTTATATATATATATATATATATATGTGTGTGTGTGTGTGTGTGTGTGTGTGTGTGTGTGTGTGTGTGTGTAAGGCAGTTTTCTTTAAATATCTTTGATATACGTATATATATAGATATAAAAAGAGAGGAGGACAGAACGATAGGATTTCATAGTACATGATTTCTGCTGATGTGAATTCACATTTTATTAAATAGTCTTAAAAATCCATTTTACTTTATAGATGATTTATCCTATTCTACCTGTCTAAATAAATAGGAATTCATCCCGACTAACACAGATATTTTAACTTCTGTATCTACAGAGACACATTCAATTTCATATATATGCATAATTTTTACTTCATTTATATATATATATATATATAAAACATTGAGAGGAAAACTCGTTAACAACCGTTTTTAGAATATTCTGATTGAAATTAACATATATTTATTTTTTCAACGGTCTGAATGAGTCAGTTGTAAATTATTTTACACTGCCGAAATAAATTCTAGATTTTTGTTTAATTATGTGCAGAGTTTTCCTCTGAATGTTTTATATTTCTCTGGATAATATCCATTGAGTGCTTTATTTTTAAATTAATATTTTATATTAATTAGATAAAATCTTTTGGATCATCCTCTCCATTTTTACGGGTGTGTCATGCCCTCCTGTGTAAGCATATATATATATATATATATATAGAGAGAGAGAGAGAGAGAGAATGAGAGAGAGATAGATTGCGTGTGTGCGTACACAAAGTTGCCGTCAATTGCTTCAGTATTATGAAGCCGTGTACGGACACGCACACACGAACACAGTAAAAAGGATTCTACATGCACAAAAGCATGCACACTTGAAATCTCTTCTGTTTGGCATTCACCATTTTTGGGAATGGCAATTCTTCTGCAATGACCAAACGGAAGATGACAAATAAAAATCCAGGTGACGAAATAGATTCAATCTTCGTATATTCATTTATTTATCTATTTTTTTGTCTAGTTCGACTTCATTTCCCTGTATTTTTTCCTTACAGTTTTACGGACAGAATCAATCAGCTGAGGGGAGAACGTGTCCCGACAGTGCAGAGTTAAATGTACACACACATGCACATGCGCATGCGTGTGTTCTCGCTTAACTTCAGCTGATAAAGAAAGTGGCAGAAAAAGAGAAACAGGTTTATACACCATTAGAATGAACAAATCCTATTTTATTATAGAAGTATATGTCTAGAAATACTCTTAACGATAAACGTTTATATTATATTGATGCTGCTGCCACATTGTATACACACAATGTCACAATATGATTAAGACTCCCATGATATTTTATTAGGTGGCTATGAACAAGAAGCTTACTACTTTGCTAAGTCAGCTGGTATTTTTGTCAAACCTATCGACGGGATTTCGAACCGTTTTTGCATTTTGAATCCCGTTTTTCAAAGCATTTACTCATGCAACAAACCGTTCTTTCTTACGTTTTTTCTTCTTTATCTTACGTCAGACTGAACAAGGCTTAGCATCTCTCACTCATTCTCAAATATATTTTGTGTATTTAGGCAGCAATCTTTCAGTTATACATATTTCTTTAAAAATGTTAGAGTAGCAATAATTTATACCCCACCAGTTTTCATTTTCGAAGAATGAGGAGGTAGTGTAATTCTCCAATTGGCAAATACTTTAACCATTTTCAAGGAGTAGTAATTTCGCCGATTAACAAGGATTAATAATATATTTTATTTTCTATCGTGTATTATATGAGAAGCACACATAAGACAGATAAAATACAGAAATATATATTATTTTATATACTTCTTTAATAAAAGAAAACACACGCACACAAGATACATATATATATATATATATATATATATATATATATATATATATATATAGATAGATATTGCAGAGTGAGAGCTGGCACTGATAATTGCGTCAGACGATTGTTATAAGCATGAAACTGAGTAGCATTGAGCCATGACAAAAATGTATATACTTTGTTTAATATATCGAGATAGAAATAGATAATGATTTTATGATATGGTAAGATGTATAAATTGTCTAAATTACCCAAAAATGAAAACATTGACATGTCCTTTTAATATATATTTTTAAAAACATCACAATCTTTTGGAAATTCTTGCAAAGATTAAATATTTGTTATTTTTTACACTCTTTTACAAATTAATGAAACTAAAAAAAAATTTGTTTTGAGAATATTCTTGTTAAATTTATTTTTTTTTACATGTTACCTTATATAATTTTATGAATTTTCGATAAACTCTTTTTTTCTCCTGCTTAATGTTTAAATCAGTTATTATGACAATTCTTTACAATGTATAACAACACTTTCGTTTAGTAAACCCTAACCCAAATACAGAAAATCTGCTCTGAATAATAAAATAAAATGCAATAAAACTAAAATATTATTTAAGTACAAATTTTTTAAAAATTAATTCATGAATAAGATATATTTTATTTACAAGTGTTGAATTCGTTTCATTCACTTTCGCGCTAAAACCCATCTCTTCTCCCTCCAGCTTTGGGTTAAAAATCATTATTCATCGAAACAATTGTTCTCTTAAAACAATTATAATTATAATATAACTTATTCAGAAATTAATGATAAAACATTTCTAATTAAATAATGTTTGAGTTTATTGCATTTTTATTTTACGATTCAGGGCAGATTTTCTGTAACTGGGGCTCGGGTTTACTAAGCAAAAATGTTGTTACACTTTGTTTGTAATTGTTATAATAACTGATTAAATATTATATAGGACAGATTGTATTCTATTTTGTTTGTCAACCGCAGAAAGTAATGGCAACCTACAACGGGAAAATCTCCTGCCTAGTCAGTCATTTCACGAAAGTGACATGATCACCAAAGCGTGTATCATGTTTGGCAGTTAGCTGACTGACAGATTGATTGACTGACAGCAGTATAGTAAATTGAATATTTATTGGTAATTTTCGAACATTTCCTCAACAAGTGTCTTCGTAAGTAACACCATGAAGCCGAAGTACCTAAAATTATAAAACTATTAGATTACTGAATTAATTTTAAGATAGCTGCCTATTTAATATATATATATATATATATATATATATATATATATAAGCGTTTAGCTTGTATTCTCAAGTAAATTCACAGTTATGGTGCTTTTACATAAAAATACCAAACATTATTATCGATAAATCTCCCAACCCGTCACCAAACACCCACAGCTGTGTTAAAAATATATTTCTGCAATAATTTAAACTGAAAGTAAATAATATTTCTTTCAATTCACATGAATTAAAATTTATATCAGTTAATCTTCCTTAAATAAAATTTTAGTAAAGTATATTTTTTAACAAATTTTTAATAAAGATTATAATGTTGTGTCAATAGATTTGTCAATAAGACCTACTTAAAACAGTTTAAACAATTTAATATTACCCCAAAACACTTTGAATTCTTTTTGAAATAGGGCAAACTATTTTTGCTTATTGGAAACATTAAATTACATCTATTTGATTGGAAATAAAACTAAAATAAAACCTTTAATAAGGATCTTTAATTTTAAAAATTCAATTTAAACATTCCGTCTCACTTTTGCGGAGGTACACACACACACACATACACACATACATGTATATATATATACATACACACACACACACACACACACACACATATATATATATATATATATATATATATATATATATAAGAAATGAGAGAAAAATATAAGGTCCCTCATACTGAAAACAGTAGATTAATAAAGTATTTTCATAACATTATTAGTGGAGAAAGAAAAATAAGAGAATATTCATCAGAAGAGGAAAGGGTGGAGGGGGGAATACAGAATATGTACATCAAAACAAAACAAACCGATTTTTTACGTACGTGAAAATGAAGAACAACAAAAAATCTTTTTAAAAAAATCGAAAATAATTTAATAAAAAAGATAATTTTAAAATAAGCACACTTTCTTAAACTTCAAAAGTTGAAAACAACAATATCGAAAAATAGTATTATTATTATTCATCAATCTAAAAACCTCTAGCTGCATAAAATATATGTATAAAAAACCAGAAATCATATTGTAGAATTGTAAAAGAGACTTTTCATTAGGACAAGGTAGAGATGCAATTTAAAATTGATCTTTTTATCTCGGCGTGAAGAAGCTGCTAAGGCTACCAAGTAATATACATATATTAATATCTAAAAACATGGCAAGTAATTACACTATAGACAAGCTTAACGGACATAATGTGAATTATTAAAAGCATGGTGGTGACATTCGTGGTAAATATGCTCAAGGGTGTGGCGGTAGGTCTGGCGCTCACGTTGCACTTGAGAACATTCGTTCGATACTTGAAGTATAAATAAGTAAAAACTGCGGGGAATCGATCCCGTTTTGAGAATAGACTATCCATAACACCGACATAGAGATCATAGCGATAACTAATAATAATGGCAATTATAAATGTAAATAACGTAGTTTTAATTATATACGTATAAATATAACACAACCAAATCTGATAATCATTTTAGCCAAAAATAGAAAATAAAAATGGCTTATTATATAACGATAATGATGAACAACTTAAACGATCCTAGCGAGAAAGGATCTGTCAGAGAAAAAAAATGGTCATACAGTCAGATGTGCCAAAAATAAAAACTTCTTCAATTTATAGAAATACACATGGTAGATATTTTTATGCATATTTTTAAAGTGGAAGCAAAATTATTATATATATATATTAACAGCAGATGATGGAATAGCCTTCAAAGAACGAATTTAGACTATTTCGACGACAGTCAAGACAAATTCCGCTAGAATACCGAGTTGGGTCCTGGTGTACTAAAGAGACTTGCTGCCACTTAAACAAAATTAGGAAGACAGCATAATAATAATAATAATACGAAGAAGAAGAAAAAGAAGAATGTTGCGCGATCTTTGTTTTTTTTTGTTGTTGTTGCTGCTTTTTTGTTTGTTTTTACTAAAAACGAATGATATGAAGCCATTTCTGACCACAGGTCTCTGGTTGGGATCTGGAAAGGAATGTGTATACAAGAGATATCAAAAGAAATAATAATAATAATAATAATAATAATAATAATAATAATAATAATAATAATAATAAAAAAATAGAAAAGGTAGCAAACAAGAATCTACTTTGTTTGAGTGCTAAAAAAGTTGTGAAAACTAAATGTTAGGGACAGTACTGACGAGCCGAAGAGATGAGAGAGAGAGAGAGAGAGAGAGAGAGAAAGAGAGAGAAAGAGACAGAGACGTGATCTCTATACTGACGACAGGAATGCTAATTGTTAATATCCAGTACAATACAGAGGAGAATCCTGGAGTATTAAGGAGACTTACTGCCACTTGGAGGCTAGAGAAAAATCATCATGCATTATTGCTAGACAACCAGAACAGAAATAATAATAGTAATAATTTGCAATCATGTCAAAATGAGATGAGATGAATTAAATTATGTCAACTTGCGATTGTCCAAACAACGGCATTTTGGAGAATTGGTGTAACACAAACTGCAGTAATTACCCATCACAAAGCATTTAATGGGTATTTGCAAATGACTATAATAAATAAATAAATAAATAAATAAATAATAATAATAATAATAATAATAATATGAAGAGATTTATCTATGTAAAATAGGTGTAATCTTTGTTTTTCTTTGAATAAAAAAATGATCAGTTGAAAATGTCATGAAGCCATTTCTAACCTTAGGTTAGAACCCGGAAAAAATGTGTATACAACAAAAATCAAAGGAAATAATAATAATAATAATAATAATAATAATAATAATAATAATAATAATAATAAAACAAGAGTCGTGCCAGTGATAGTAGGTGCACTTGGAATGATAAAAATGGTACAAAACAATACATTGAAAGAATCCCTGGAAACCCCAGCTTAAGAGATATACAAAAAATTGTCTTATTAAGTACAGCCCACACACTAAGGAAAACTTTATCTATGTAACGCTAGGGATGATAGAAAAAACATGAAGTGGGGCCATAACAACACGCCACGACCTGGCTTAGGTCTCACCGCAGACTTGGTTGGTAGTAAGATCAAAGCAGAAATCGAAATATGATGTAAAATGACACAATAATAATAATATTTTTGTAGGATTTGGAACTATCCTAAAAAGGCAGTAAAACGTACGAATCTAGTAAAGCATAACTAAAATAAAACGAATTCTGTGGAGACACCTGGGATTTTTAAGGAAATTATCTGTCACTTGTCCTCTACTGAACGCAAACAATATCAAAGTGTGAAAGTTGAAAGAATACTTTTAAATACAGAGGGAACTTGTTGATATTGTATTCTATAGAACAAGTAAAACTAAAAAAGAAAAAAGAACAATAACAAAAGACTACATGACTTTTTCTATCACATAATGGAAACAATTCTCGTAGTAATTAACACTTGGTTCTCTGGTGCTACATTGGTAGGTTTGTTTTGCGAAAGATCTGGTAAAAAATTTAAGAATAGCAAGGAGGGAAATAAAAATAATTGCCGACCGTGAAATTTTCTACTAGAAGTATTGTATTTAGAGGTGGAGTTTTATTCTGATATTGTTTAACGAAATTTCACAGGTTTGAACTCATTGATTTTACGAATATGCATTTATTTCATATAAGCGAAAATTAATATCACTTCATCTGTAAATCTTATACACGAATACTATATGTACTTAGAAGAGATATCGGCTGATCCCACTTCCAAAAATATGATTAAATGGAGGCATCACAACTTTAAAAATGTACTGCAGGTAAACAACTTTGCAACACAACTATATATTTTCAGGGTGATTGAAATGTAACTTCCCATTTTAAAATATTTATAATTTGTTTAACAAATATAGATTTTTTTTAAAGAAATGGATATGAGAGGAAAGCGTTTAGCATAAGTTTTTATTTAAAATTCGATATGGGCACTAGATTTTGTTACTGGCTTCTCGAGCCGTTCAAAATCGTGTCAACTGATTTCACCAGGAATTCTCGTGGTATGGGGGACATAACTTCTTGTATTCGACCTTCATTTCTTCCAAAGTCTTGGTTTGGTATAGTAGACTTATTTCTTTAACCAGCATCAAAGAAAAAAGTAACAGAGTGTTAAGTCAGATTTCCTGTCTGCCATCTCATAAAATAGGGAGTTACTTTTCAATCACCCATACATTTATTTCATATATAAATTCAGATTATACATTTGAGGAATATTTATTTCAGCATGTCTGCAAGAGACATGTGTTGTTTAACCCCAGTCGGACCTAAATACATACACACACACACACACACGCACACACACACATGTATATATATATACTGGAAAAAAAAATTATATTCATTAATTTATTTGAGAGATAGATAATTTACAGAAATACATTAATATTTTAATCCTGGACAGGGGAAAAATACATGAATATTACACACACATTATAATGCTAATACACGAATATAGGTGGCTGCAGATACAATGTTTATATACGGGGTGCAATTGATAAATTGTCGTCATATTATAGTGTTAATTTTGGGCATACGCGTTGTTTGTTTTGAGTTTGTTGCAACCTAGTTCGGGATAATCTTCTGACCAGCCAGTCATGTGTCTTTCGAAACATTATCCCCCAAAGCGTGTATCACGTGTGGCACTCAACTGACTGACTGATTGCACAGCATAGTAGGGCTAGCTGGGCACCGCCTGTGAGAAAAAACCACCAAGGCACAATTCACTCCACTTAAATTTGGAAACGACATGTTGTACTGTTTGGTATTCGCTCCGAAAGCACCAATACAAACATTTCACAGTGTTCGTCTGTCAATCTGAGGACAGTGCACAACATTCGGAAAGAATTGGATTACATATCCAGTCAACATCATGGTGTTTCGAGTGATCACTAGTGATGGCGGCGATATGCCTCTATTCATCTTCCCTCAGGGTCTCAGATTCAACCCAGAGGCCTACATCAATACCTTGGGGAGGTTCTGCTGACCTGGTTCGGGAGGGTGGACTCTGTACCATGTCACAAAAACAAGAGTACCCAATCATGGCTGTCATACAATTTCTACGACCACATCCCCCATTACACCTGGCCACATACGCCCTAGACCTCCTTGATTATTGTTTGTGAGGCGCAGTTGAACGAGAGGTGAACAAAACTCCTTAGACTATTTATCCATCGCTAACTCTCCCCACTTTCTCTCAACATATATCTATATATATATGTGTGTGTGTGTGCGTGTGTATATATGTGTATATATATGTATGTGTGTGCATATGTTTGTGCTTGTGTGTATACATCTGTGTGTATGTATATATATATATATGTATGTGTGTGTATATATATATATATATATATATATATCGCTCACTCAGTAATGAATTAGAGCATTCTGGCTATTGGGCGTGTATAATGATAATATACATGCTAAAATGTCTGCCTTCTTCTACTGAGCACCCATAACCCAGAGGTAGAATCGCCGACTGACGCTAATTTGGTCGGGTTTCAATCCTCGGTAAAAACAATCGGCTGTCTAACCGTACTCATGAGCTGTGATACAGCGAAACAGATCTGTCTGCGGATGACTATATATATATATATATATATATATATATATATATATATATGTGTGTGTGTGTGTGTGTGTGTGTCTATGTTTGCGTATGTACATATATATAAAATCTGATTTCAGGCGTGAGTCTGAAAAGTCACCATTCAGTATTTATTGAAATTTTCATATTGTCTTTCTATTTGAAGGGTCAATCTGCGATAGTGAGCACTTGTCACCTAAACGGCACTATTTTAAGTATTTTATTTCATATATGTGTGTGTGTGTGTGTGTGTGTGTGTGTGTGTGTGTGTGTGTGTGTGTGTGTGTGTGTGTGTGTGCAACATCGTAGTGTTAATGTTAAGTGAGGCTTATTCTACTGGGTCGTGTATTCCATATTAATGCTGTGTCAAACGAAACTATAAATTGTATGCGTGTATGCGACAGAGAGAGAGAGAGAGAGAGGATAAAAAGAGATTAGTAATTACGTCCAATAAATATCTTTATTAACTTTTTTACAAATATGAGTTACATTCAGGAAGAAAAAGCAAGTAAGCATATCGAACCAACCTAAAAAACTTGGCCCAAAAAAGAAAATCAGAATTATATATATATATATGTTGGACTCATTCGCTGGCCTATACTTCCGGCCTTGTGCCACCTGTATGCTGCGCTTAGAAAATCACTATATATATGTGTATATAGGATAAAATAACTGATCTGAAATATGTTAAACCCTTTAACAAATTATGTTAGAACCAGAAGAATATTTAATTTTTTATTGCTGTCAATATTTCGTTCATGAGAAAAAAATGAAAAAATCATTACCGTCACAATATGCTACTTACAAAAGCTGTGATTTAAATTCAAAATTCTTTTTTAATAATTAATACTATAAAATATGCATGTTTGTGAAAAAAAAACCTGTGACCTGTCACACACACACAGAGAAACACACACACACACACACACACACACACACACACACACACACACACATACACACACCGACAGACAGACAGACACACACACACACACACAAATACACACACACACACACATACATAATGAATAGATCGAACCCCGGAAAAAGATTTTTTTTAATTTCAACATAATATTCTTCTGTTAGATGAATATATACATATATATATATTTATATAGTTTTTATAAATAAAACTGATTCGATACATCGCTATCTTTCTCTCACTCATATATATATATATATATATATATATATATATGTAATAAAAGTATAAAATGCATGAAAATTATTACATTTTTTAATTGATAAAATATATATATATATATATATATATATATATATATATATATATATATGAGAGAGAGATCTATCTCGAAAATCAGTTTTAGTCATCAAAATAAAAATAAATAAATATATATATACATTTTAAGTAGATTTAGGGAATATATATACATATATTAATATGTGCACACACACACACACACACACACACACACACACATATATATATATATATATATATATATATATATATTCTAAATATGTTTCATATGATATTTTTTGATATATGTGATTTTAAATCAAGTCATGTCCAAATCAGTGGCTTTTGACTTAATTTTTACTACGCTTCACTGAATTTGCATCAAATAAAAAATGTTTTATTTTTTATGCTTTCTATATAATTTTTTAAATACTTAATCCTCTACACTAGTTAATAAATCATCATTTTTTGACCCTACAACAATATTCTTGTGTAGAAACGTACAATGAAATTACTCGTTCAATTTTATGTAATATTAAATGCGTAATTTTCTTGTTCGCATCGGCACAATAATATTAATGTTGTGCATGCGTACAGGAAATACTTTCTTTTTATCTATTAATTCCTCTGTATAATTAACACGACTCATTTAATGACACAGGACAATTGTAATATGAAAATAACATATGAAAATGGATAGGTATAGATAGAGAGTATATTTCAAAAGAAGGAATTGACTTGGTTAAATGGATATACGTTGAGGTTTAATTAATATCGCGTCGGTAAAAAAAACTTAGGGAGTTAAGTTCGAATTCAATTCGAGTTTATTACATTTGTCATGATTCGGCGAGGGAATTATTATTATTTACGGCTGTATACATGTGTGCATATGCATATATATGTGTATATATATATATATATATATATATTGGAAATAATGATTCTGACATGTTGGTAACTTAATTATGAAACGGAGATGATTACACACCTGTATAATCTATCTATCTATCTATCTATCTATCTATCTATCTATCTATCTATAGAAAAATAGATAGATAGAAAGATAGAAATGTCGTAGTAAATGTGTGCAAGGATTTTATACCTATCATTAATATTTTTCTGGGTGCTATAATAAAAGCAGACAATTGTTAATTATATTAACTTAATTTGTCAAAATAAAAGGAAAATTTAAAATATTTAAAGAAATTAGTCTGGCTTTCTTAATTTCAATTCGTTAGTTTTAAATTAGTTTTCATAAGAGATCAGAGAACCTCTTTGCAAATAGGCGACAACATCAATGTTATGTCGATTAATAAATAAGACTAAGGAAAACCAAGTCTATTTATCGACAAAATTATGAGAATCATTATGCTTCCTGTCATTAATCGGATAGAGACAAATGAGTCATGTCGGAAATAATTCCCGATATTTTTACGTAAATACAAAATCGTTTCAAAGATTAAATATTGTCGTTAATTGTTCCAAAACATATAACATATTTATTGTTATGTACGTACGATATTATAAAACTCTTACACAGCAATTAAATTTTAACTGAATACCAGTGTCAGTGTTTATTATATATATGTATATATATATATATATATATATGTGTGTGTGTGTGTGTGTGTGTGTGTGTGTGTATATATATATATATATATATATATATATATATATATGGTCTACTTTGGTACTGAGTTTAACTATGGAATGAGCTTCCATAAGCATTAATCGCTTTTATATATATATATATATATATATATATATATATATATATATATATATATATATATGGCGGACCTGAAGTAAACTACAAACAGGTTTAATTTTGTTGTTTTTATTTATTTATTTATTTTGCTTCTTTTTCAGCGAAGTCCTACCGATTACACCCTTAGCTTTATGACTGACAAAAAAAAAAAAATTTGAAAAATTTCAATATTTAAACATTTTCTGGTGTAGATCAGTTTCTCATACAACGTTATATTAAATCGAGCCTCCATTTTGAAACCAGTCGCAACATTACCGCCATCGGTAAATTTGTTTCTTATCAAATTTTTGGGACTTTTTTCTGTGCAATTTTATCTTTTACATCTTAAACTTTACGAATGACAAAAAAAAAAATTGCAAAACTTTCAATATTTAAATAATTTTAGAGGCGAGGACCAGGTTCTCATACAACGTAATATTGGATTGAAAATGGAAGAACGATTTACTTTAACGTTGTATGAGAAACTGACCTCCTCCACAAATTTGGTTAAATATTGTAATTTTCCAAACTTTTTTTTGATAATCGGAAAATTTAAGTAACAATCTATAGGACTGCTCTAAAAAAAGTAAAATAAAATGAAAAACATCGAAATTAAACGTGGTGTTAGTCTGCTTCAGGTCCGCTATATACATATAAACACACACTACCGACCATAATTATTAGGACACCCCAGTTTTTAAAATAAATATATATATTTCATACTATTTTTAGTATTTATTGGCAAGTGGATAATTCTAAATGAAAATAGAATGTTTTTTTTGTTATTATTATATTTATTTTCTTCATTCTTTCATTGATGATACTGCAATATTGGTAATTATTAAATATTTATGAATTTATGTGATGCACATGTTATTGTTCAGTATTAACAAAAGAACTATCCTATTTTCATTTACAATTATTCACATAGCAATAAAGACTAAAAAACAGTATGGAATACATCTTATTTTTAAACACAGATGTGGCCTAATAATTATGCCCTGTAATATGTATATATATATATATATATATATATATATATATATATATATATATATATATGCCATCTTCGTATAGATAATAATGCCTGCAGAGAAAAAGATTCATACAAATGAGCCTAAATCTATCTATCTATCTATCTATCTATCTATCTATTTATCTATCTATCTATCTATCTATCTATCTATCTATCTATCTATCTGCATGCTTCATGAATGTCTCATTTAAACACATTTTAAGACCTACAAAACTCTATCCGTAACGTTCTCGTTGATAATATAAATATAATAGCCTCGTCCATATGTAAAAAAGGTTAAAAATAATGGACGAATTTTTAATCAAAAAGAAAAAACACTCAATAATATCAACCATGAATAAGGCCAAAATATACTGACAGTGCGTGTAAAATAAAACATTCCTTTAACTCTAGATACATACGCAAACAAGTCATACATTCTGTTAAAAGTAAAAATAAAATTCGTCCTTGATAATGGCTAAAAGTATTGCTGAAAGCGCTTTTATAAATCAAAACAATTCTATAATTTTTTTTTATAATTTATATTCTGAAAAGAGAAAATTAGAAGAAAACTTGAAAATCATATAAAACTATTAACCACAACAGCTTGACAGTCGTTTTTAATTAAACTTGCATAAATGAGGGATTACTGTCCAAATAAACCATTTTAAATATATAGTATATATAGAGTTTGCATGCGTGTACGTACTTATATAGCTAAACATTTGTAAAGCAAATATACACATATGAAATTGTTTTAAGGATATTTAAGTATATTTGCACACACATATATACAAACGTAGACATATGTATATATATACTTTACAAATAAATATGTGTGCGTGTGTAAGTATCTAATGCTTACTTTTACATAGAGTTTATTAAATTTCATGAACATTATAGCCTTCAGAATCTAATACTAGAGTTTGTAAATGCAACTGATGAACGACTTTTAAATCGAAATCTTACACATACTTTATATATATATATATATATATATCGGTCGGGTTTCAATTCTGGGTAAAAATCCATAGGCTGTCTAATCGTACTGATGAGCTGTCTGCAGATGACTATTTACGCTCTCACACTCTGATTGAGCACTCTGGAAGGATGCTAGACTTTGAAAAACAGTAGCTGCTCTGGCATCTAAACAACGTTCATTCAGCAATGAATTAGAACACTCTCAGCTATTGGGCGTGTATAATGATAATATACACGCTAAAAAGTCTGCCTCCTTCTACTGAGCGCCCGTAGCTCAGAGGTAGAATAGCTGACTGGGTAAAAAGCAATCGGCCGTCTAACCGTACTGATGAGCTGTGATACAGCGAAACACATCTGTCTGCGGATGCCTATATATATATATATATATATATATATATATATATATATATATAAGGGAGATAGATAGAGAGAGAGAGAAAGAGAGAGAGAGAGAGAGAGAGAGTGAGAGAGAGAAATAATGTAGAGAAGATTGTCACTTAGCTGACTAGTGATATTTCAATCATACCGACATCGAATTTTCGTAAAAATATATGATGTCATCACTATTCAGAGTTTTTGTTCTCTTATTTTTGCAGTGGTTGTTTGAATAAATAAGAGAACGAAAACCCTGAAGAATGAAGACATCATCATAACATCTTTACGAAACTTCGAAGTCGACTTGACTAAAATAACGGTGTTTGTCTAAGTTAATTATTTCTATTAAAGCTCTGTTTCTATCTTGATATCGATCATTTTATGACAAAAAACCATGCTTGCCTAAAATGCCTTCTACCAGGAAACTAATGAAAAAAAAAATCACCAAATTTTGCTTTAAGCATCATTAAAATACAACATTATATATATATATATATATATATATATATATATATATATATATATATATATATATTGGGTTGGGTAGGGTAGGAGCTACGCAGAAGTTCGGCAAACTTAACATGCTCAGCGAATTTGTAAAAAATAAATAAAGTAAAATAAATATTTGACCGAAAAAATGGTTGTGTATAATAAGATGCTATGGTTACGAAATATATGCAAAAAGTCCTGTAGCATAGGCAAAACTTTAGTTAACCTGAAAGACGAACGAACCGACCATTTTATATATATTGCCTCCATATTTTGTTCGTAACGAGTTCATACCTATCTATGTTTTTGTGTATTTTTTTACTCATATATATGTAAATGCATGTTTATTAAAAATCTCTTATCTGCCGGTGGATATTAAAGTGTGCTTTTAAGACCGCTGTAGAATTTTGGAATTATTGATATGCCTCTTTTAAAAGAAAATAATTTGAAAAAGCATCGAAGATGATGTAATGAATAATCAGATTTTCCTTTCAAATGATTAATCTTAAACGATGATAAGGATCCTGATATTATTTTACCTCTCTTCGCCAACCACAGTGTCATTTGCTCAAATATGCACAGATAGATTTATGTATTTGTATATAAAGTGACTCTGCGATATGATAAATAATTCTTTTTTTTTTTGCATTTGAGCGATTTCACGTGTTCATTTTAATAAAAACCTATCATTTCACACCCTACCACCAACACATGCAACATTCTCTCATGTAACATTTCCCAACAAATTACTACGTACAAGTCAAAACATGAGGAAAAAATAACAACACAGGAGCCCCCTTTAAAACTGCAGTAAAAGTATCCGAAAGCGCAAGGGATATTAAAAATCATAGACAATTTTATCTTCCTTTCTTCCAAGAAAACGGAAAAATGTTAGGATGATGGTAAAACATACAAATAATTAAATCTTTCTTGTCGGCGGTATTCATGTAAAAATGATTGAAAGAAAAGTTTCTACCCTAGTATACATTAATATATATATATATATATATATATATATATAAACCAAGTAATAACTATTAATTGCATTTATCGAACATTATGAAATGAAAATTACAGATCAAATTTAAGGAGATAACTGTTAGAATACGGACTTATACATTAATCTCTCTGTACATTCACATGTAGATATTTATGCATATATATATATATATATATATATATATATATATATGTGTGTGTGTGTGTGTGTGTGTGTGTGTGTGTGTGTGTGTGTGTGTTATACATGTTAATCCCTTTCAATCAGCGAAAAATCTTTTCATAGTTTTCATTTTCGACTCATTGTTGTCATTACAGATGTGTGATATATACGATGTTTTACCGATAATCGACAGTTTAACTTTTAATAAACTAATCAATCATTATAAAAAAGAAATAAAATATTCCCTACTTTTCTCACTTCTTGTTTTTTCTTTAAAATATGGGATATAAAACTGATTTTATGGACGCCTGTTGTAGAGTGCTAATTAAACTTGTTACATTTCATTTGTGACATCGATTCTAAGAATTGTAAATATCCTGTGTTTATATTATTGTTTATATTCAAAGTATTTCAAAAAGGTATTCGCATATGACGCTGACTGCGAAAAATAATATTGAAAATGTTCGTAAAAATAGTAAGCACTGAAAATGCATTTATTGCAACATTCTGACATTCTTAATTTAGAACTTCATATCAAAATAAAAAGGAAGAAAAAGTGCGTGATAAAAACTGCTTGTGAACCATTACATTAAACTAAGTTTATCTTCATACAGGGAGCACTGATCAAAAATATGTTCAAACGCGCTCATTGAAATTATCATTTCTAAGATAAGCACCCTCAGTTAGATACACAGGTAAAAGAATTGCAAAATGGAATAAATAAGTACACACACACACACACACACACACACACACACACACACACACACACACAATTAGAAACAGTGAAACATGTTTTCATGAAATAAATATTTTATTTAAACGAATATGGGAAATATATATATATATATATATATATATATATATACACACATATATATATATATATATATATATATATATATATATATATATATATATAAAGATATAAATGTATAATTATATATATGTATAATAAATATACATATATTTCCATATACAAATATACGTATCTATACATAACATGCATGTAGATAGATAGATAGATAGATAGATAGATAGATAGATAGATAGATAAGAATACACACACATATTTATATATATATATATATATATGTATACATATCTATTCATGTATTAACATTCAATTTTTTAATAATTTTTAATATGTTCTTATAATTTTTACTTTTCAGAACTCAAAATATACAAGAATTATATAATTACAGACGGGATGAATCTTCTCAACATCATCCGAAATTATGCAACACCGACTAACTAAAACAAGAACTTTTAATTTATTATTTCCTCTAAAAATTTAAAACTGTCAATCTCATTGTCAATAATAATAATAATACATCTACAAAATCTAAACTGAAAAGAACCAGGGTCGTTTAAGAAATTATATGTTCTTTGATGAACTGTGTTCCTCAACAATCCAAATTTGTAAACAATGACATTGTCCCCACCACCCAAAATATATTGTTATTGCACCTTTCTTACAACAATTCTATCCGATCTCATTTAATCATTGAGATCTACTAGGAAATATCCGTGATATATTTGTTAATAATACATACATAATAGCATCAAAAATATTGGAGGTGTTGCTTATAAGATGGAGAAAAGAGAAATATATATATATATATATATATATATATATATATATATATATATATATAATGTTATAATTTAATGATATGTTAATGCCAAAATTGGTATTTTTAAGTGTTTTACTGATAGACATTTTAGACAAGCAGGATTTTTTGTTCGATATGTTTGAGCATTAAGAGTATGTATGTGTTACAAGTCACATAACTGAGCAATGTTATCTCAGTCATTCCACAGTTTTGTAAGTCATTATTTTCAAGTCATTACTCTTTAGGGTTATTGTTTGTTCTTGTGTTTTTCCCCATTATGTTCGTATTCATATGAAATTTGGTAGAATTTGATATCTTTATGTGAGCGATGTTTTTGCTTGAGGAATTTTGTTCTTAAGTGGTGTAGGATTTGCAGGTGGTTGATTGTATTGCTTTTTATTGTGTTGAACTCTTTTTAGCGTGTCTGCCACATTGCTTTATAGCATTATGGTTTGACATTTTTCTGTGTTGTGTCAGCTATTTTTACTGTTTTAGTATATATGTCTGCTTTTTGATTTTTTCCGTTTGATGATTACTGTATTATCTTGTTTTTTTTTTCTGTCTTCTATTTTTTTACAATTGAGTGTTTATGAATTCATATTCATGTGATAGTTTGGGGATTCCGTTTTTTGTACTTATTTGTTTTTGTTGGTTTTTAGTTGAAAAATACATATTTGTTTGATTGCCTACATTTCTTTATCATTTCGTTTTTTTTGTTTTAATTTTTACTTTGGTTTTTAAAGTTAATTATTTTTAATTTTTATTTCAAACTTACTTCGCAGTTTCTGCTATTGCTATTGTGTAGGTTGTTCTATAACGGTTGTGTTATGTTGTTTTTGTATTTTTCTGTTTTTGACTGATATTTCGTATGTGTCAATGTTATTTATTAAGATGGCTTTACATATATTATGGGTAAGAGATTTGTTGTTAAGTTGAAAATTGTTTTGGTTTTGCAGCTGTTTTCATTGGTGTTTTTTACTGCGTGTTGTTATTGTTTTTGCTTAGTATTTTCTTATTGTGTTTGGTTAATATTTTCTTCATATTATCCATGCAGATGGAAGTAACGTAGTTTTATTGTTGATGTTTTTGTTAGTTTGTTGCTTTTAAGGAAATTTCTCTATGATATTGAAGTTTATTTTTCATATTTTTGTTTGTATTGTATTGTTCTAGAGTGAGTTGAACCAGATTACAATGCTTTTTGTATTCTTTATTGGTATATCTTCGTTTGTTTATTCGAATTTTGTTAAGTATCCGCTGTATCTTAGTGCTGACTCGTATGTTTCTTTGTTTTCACTGAATATTTTTATGCTACTGGTTTTCGTAGATAGACACATATTTATAGATATATGCAAATGTTTTCGTTTGAGTATTCAAGCTTTTTAGAGTGTATTAAAACTAACTTGTGTATATTTTTGTTTTCATTGTATATTTTAATGTTACTGAAGTTTGTTGATATTATTTTGTTTGTAGATAGCTATGGGTTGAATACATTGGGTTGGTTTTTGCAATATTTGTTGATATACATAGGTTTTTCTCTGTATGGTTTGTATGTATTGATGTTTAATTTTATAGTTATGTCTAAATTTATTATTTTTAGATTTCATAAGGCTATAAGAATCCTATTGTATGCAATCTTTGTAATTTGTTTTCATATTTTAGCCAGTGGTTATACAGTTGCAGTTTCTAAGATTATTAGTCCGTCAACCATAGATAAACCTATGTCTATTTTGTTGATAATGATTTTTAATAAGTTGATGATGTCTATGCCTGTAAGTTTACATAATTTGCTATCGTAGCTACCCCCTGTTACATCAAACTTGTAAATAAATGTATATATATACATACACACACACATACACACACACCCACACCCACACACACACACACACACACACACATATATATATATATGTGTGTGTGTATGTGTGTGTGTATGTATATATATATATATAT
Source organism: Ascarosepion bandense (assembly GCA_037127315.1). Taxonomy (NCBI): domain Eukaryota; kingdom Metazoa; phylum Mollusca; class Cephalopoda; order Sepiida; family Sepiidae; genus Ascarosepion; species Ascarosepion bandense. Next base: position 4,883,026 of record JBBBDQ010000555.1, read on the forward strand.
ATATATATATATATTGATATATGAATCTATATATAAAAACCCTAAGACAGAATACATTATAATAGTGCCCCGCTCGTAACTTCAAAGACGGCATAATTCTGCATAGCTCAACTATTTTATTTCTGTTAACTCCATATCTCTATCACGATATTGAGAACTTTCTGGTACATCACCCAATTTTGTAGAAATGACGTTCTACCTGTAAACTATGGAGATATTTATCACAGAAATTTAAAATAAATATATAGTTCACTGCAGCGCATAATGCCGCTGTCTTACGAACTATCTTCTTAGCAGGGTTTCAGGCACCCTTATTACCGAGCATATTAATAAAGTAAATCACTGCAAGCAGTGGACTCTTGACCCATTACTTTCTACTACTTGTATGCGGATGACGAATATATTATGCTCTCATTACCATTCAGCACATATGGTATACGTATATATTTGTATATTTATGTATTATGTATATATGCACAATTCATGAAAGATGACAGACGTTTTGTGATGATAAGTTTTTCATGTAATTTTTATGTGATCTCATGATTTTTTCTTTTGAGAACATATATAAAAATTGTCGAAATATTTTCTTTATCCCAGCGCTTTCGGCTATACTTTTAGCCATTTTTGTAGATGAATGATATTTTACGTGTAACAGACTTTATGGGAATGTTATGTGAAATGTATAGTATTAGTATGTGTTATGTATCGAACACGGAAAGCATATTGTCATCATTTTGTAATTGATATATACATACATAGTTACATATATACATATATAGTGTGTTTGCGAAATAACGCATGTCTGTCGAGGTGTATGCTGGATGGTCTCGTCAGTTTATCTCTCTCTCTCTCTCTCTCTCTCTCTCTCTCTGTGTGTGTGTGTGTGTGTGTGTGTGTGTTGATGTCATTTTCGAATAGGTCGGTAAAATGCAGCGATAAAATGTAACAAGATATTTCAATAATTTTGTATTTTGTTGAATTTCTTATATTGACATATAAGTGTAAGCGTTTATGCAAGGATTCTCTGCTGTCGTAACCAATGATCAGTAAAAAGATGATGGAGAACTGTAATGTTTGAAGTGGATGTTTATAATTAATAGTAATGCTATTATTATCTTTTCAAAATACTTTCTCCTTAAAGAGTTATGTCTTTTTAATTAGGCTGGTATTAGTTAAACCAAAATTATGTCCCACGTCATTTCGATGCAAAAAGGGCAAGTTAGAAGGTATGTTTAAACGCAAGTCTCATTGTTTTTGTTTTGGATCACCTGATGTCTCCTAAATGTACACCTTTTTGCACAGAAGACATTTTGAATGATGAATTTTTGCCTTTAAAATGGCGTTTGGTATAATTTTGTTCCTGATTATATCGTCGATTGTCTTGGAGGTGGTGGTAACGATACTATTGTTAGGGATGGCTAATTTGCATGAGAGTTTTATTGAAAGGTCGTAAGAGGGCAGAAATATGAATTAGTGTAATTTTTGTTGAAAGTATCATACGTTTAAACAAATACTCATATAGCTACTCACACATGTATAGGTATATATTTATATACACATACAGACATGCATGTATATATATATATATATATCTGTATTCAGATACATATACTTATATATAAATATATGTATACACATGTATGTATACACATATCATTATTTCCGTATACATGCATTTATATATACACATCTATATACGTATACATTCATATGCATTCATATATATATATATATATATATATATATATATATATATACATACATACATATATAGAGATATGTAAATATACCTATTTATATATATATGTATATATATATACATACAGACATACATACATATATATTTACATATATGCATACGCATATGCATACCTGCATATATATATATATATATATATGCAGGTATGCATATATATATATATATATGTAGCCCCCTGCACACCAGTGGCATTACCGCCTTGCTTGGGGTGATGTGATTAATATATATATATATATATATATATATATATATATATATTAATCACATCACCCCAAGCAAGGCGGTAACGCCACTGGTGTGCAGGGGGCTACGTAAGAGTGAAAAGATTGGAAAAGAGTAAGCCGGAAACCACATCCTAAACAGGGAATAAGGGATGAGCCTCGACACCTGTTCAATAGACGTGGGTGGAGTGTGAACCTGGCGATAGTTCAGTCTCTCTACTCCAATTTTAAAAAAGAAAAAAGAAAAAAGAAAAGTAAATAGATTGGAAAAAGAAAGCCGGAAACCACATCCTAAAGCGGGAACAAGGGATGAGGCTCTACACCTATTCAATAGATGTGGGTGGAGTGTGAACCGGGCGATAGTTCAGTCTATCTACTCCAATTGATAAAAAGAAAAAAAAAGAAAAAAGAAAAGTAAAAAGATTGGAAAAGAGAAAGCCGGAAATCACATCCTAAACAGGGAACAAGGGATGGACCTCTACACCTGTTCAATAGACGTGGGGGGAGTGTGAACCGGGCGATAGTTCAGTCTATCTACTCCAATTGAAAAAATAAATAAAAAAGAAAAGTAAAAAGGTTGGAAAAGAGAAAGCCGGAAACCACATCCTAAACAGGGAATAAGGGATGAGCCTCGACACCTGTTCAATAGACGTGGGTGGAGTGTGAACCTGGCGATAGTTCAGTCTATCTACTCCAATTTTAAAAAAAGAAAAAAGAAAAAAGAAAAAAGAAAAGTAAATAGATTGGAAAAAGAAAGCCGGAAACCACATCCTAAAGCGGGAACAAGGGATGAGGCTCTACACCTGTTCAATAGATGTGGGTGGAGTGTGAACCGGGCGATAGTTCAGTCTATCTACTCCAATTGATAAAAAGAAAAAAAAAAGAAAAAAGAAAAGTAAAAAGATTGGAAAAGAGAAAGCCGGAAACCACATCCTAAACAGGGAACAAGGGATGAGCCTCTACACCTGTTCAATCGACGTGGGTGAAGTGTGAACCGGGCGATAATTCAGTATATATATATATATATATATATATATATATATATATATATCATTAAAAATCTATGAAGAAGTTAAAGTGAAACATTAAATGAAACACTTTTTTCTACGTGTTTTTTATTTATTCTATTCATCTTGTCGGATTTCGTTCCATATATATATATATATATATATATATATATATAGAGAGAGAGAGAGAGAGTGTGTGTGTGTGTGTGTGTGTGCGTGCAAATAATGAGTTTAAATTTTTATTAAGATACAAAGATACTCATTCGAATTCCAGTCTCGTGTGGCAGGTGGGGCTTGGTATGAACCTTCATCTTTTAGGAAAAAAACACTGAAATAAATTAGTGCATAACAATCAAAACATGAGGAAACAAAAACAACTCTAGTTAAAGAAAAACATACCAGAAAATTAAATTGACTGAATGTTCTTGGTACAATAAAAATTATAGACAGTTTTCATATTACATAACTTCTACAAAACGAAAAAATGTTAAGATGCTAGAAAAATCTAATGAAAAATTAAATAAATCTCCTTGTCGAACGACGTTTGAAAAAAATGGTTTCTTGCCGAATATACTTAATATGTATACACATGGTGGCTGTCGATTCGTTCAACGCGTATGACTATGACCAGTCCCTTCTTTTTTTCCTTTTTTTATCATGAGATTATCTCTTATGAGACTGGTAGAGGCTCATGAAATTTGTTAGTGCTTTGCATTGTCTGTTGCAGATGTTACATATAAAGTCGCTCTTAGGTGGTAGTAATGGTTGATTTTGGGCATTGGCATCAGCGTCATGTGTTTTCATGTCTTATTAGGCTTGAACTCGGGTCGCACACACCCTGACAGTTCGGACAAACGAGGTCTGCTTGGTGAAATGCATTATAGTTTTTTGCTCTCGTTGATGATACATTTGATGACTGACCAAACCAGGCTTATAGAGACAGACACGATTGTAGTGACCAGAAGGACATGTTGAAACGTCAGGTTTAGTAAAAATCCCTTTCTTGGTCATTCCTTCTATCCCTGCCTGATTTTGGGATGGTTTGTGGAAGGTCTTGATGCCGTTAACAATGCTGGGTCTCCGTGCGCCCCACGGTTGCTGGCGAGTTGTTATAGTCAGTATAAACCTAAGAAAGTGAGTTTTGAGAAAATCTTTGAGATGGAGTTTGGAGTTAAACGTGTTCGTTTGCTGAACACCAGGTTATATAGTTTGCACGATGTTCTGTACCTGATCTTGATACCAACATTACAATTCAAAACATTAGCTAGAGCTAAAAGGTTCCCCACTGTTATCAATATTGATTGGTTCCGTAAGCACACCACCAACATAGATATAGGCCTCCATATCATCATGGAAGGACCTAAAAAACTTGAAGTTTCGAGAATGATACTCAAGCTTTGAGAGAATACTCCAGTGACTACTGCGACTGACTGTATAAAAGGCCTTCTTCAGATTTATAAATAACTTACAGAGATTTCCTTTATTGATCATAATTTTCTCCTAGATCTGAAGAACCGTGAAGATCATATCAATAGTAACTTTGTGTGGACGGAAACCACATTGATACAGTATGTTATTAACTATGCTTGGATATAATCTTAACAGAAGAATAGAAGCCAGGATTTAACTCGCAGCAAAAAGAAAAGCGACATCTCTAGAAATTCCGCAGAGTTCCCTGGTACGCTTATCTATGTAAAGAAAAATTATGATTGCATCTCTTCTTTGGGTATTTCACATCCTCTTCAGATATTTGCAATAAAAACGTGAATCAAAGCACTATATGCTCGCCACCGTAGTGTAAAATCTCTGCACAGAGGTCATCCCCTCCTGCAGCCTTCCTCATGTTAAGACTACGTCACGATAAACTTCTAACGATGGATGCTTATCAAGTTATACCACTACAGGTCTTTTCATCAAGATCTTTTGCTTCTAAACTGGAGGGTCTGTGAAGTAGTTCATCGAAGTGTCTTCTCTATCGTTTGGAAATATCATTCATGTCTGTAATGAGTTTAGTGTCATCCTCTGACTGTGGAGGAATGCTTTTAGCGGATCTGGGGTCGAATGGTAGTCGCATCAAGTAGTACTTCTGCTTGGTATACTAAGAGGAAAAGTGTTAGAAGCGATCAGGGATAGGCGTAAGTAGAGGTCTATGATCATCAACGCCCTGAATCGACACGACACGTAACGAAGAAGAAATATACCTGGAACTCCTGCCTAGTGCAATGCCAAATTTTATTAAAATTAGATTTTCTTAAGCTAAACTCGGGCTTCTGTTTTAACGGAGTTTTTTAATAGGAAATTCGGTTTTTGTTTTCGATTGACATTCTTATATTCAATCGACGTATCTAATCTAATAACCTTTATATTGTATTCCAACCATTATGTGTGAGAAAATAATAAACATACATAAAACATTCTAACGACATAATCAAATATATTTAAATATATATATTTATAAAATTCATTGAATTACATTAGATTTCTTTTTTTTAGAAACAAGTATCTCGATGTGAGACGTGCGTTGTGTGGCAGGAGATATCGACTCGGAACGACAAATCGGGGAGCCGGGTTCGAATTCCAGTTGAATTCCTCGAGTTCACTTACGCACAAATATTCTTGGGAAAGGTATTCCCTCCAGTTATACCACAGATTGGGTTCTATAGCCTTGGCTGGCAACCAGTCTACCGAAGAATACAATGGCAACCTACTGCGGGAAAATCTTCTGCCCAGTCAGTCATTTCTCCTACGAGACATTATCGCCCAAAGCATGTATCACGTATCGCACTTAACTGACTGATCTCGGATGTTTGACAACTATTTAATTTAATTTTTTGACAACAGGTGCCTCATAAACAGTAGTTTTGTGTAGATGGAACTCGACAGCCTAAGAAGGCAGTCCATCTAGTGGGTGTAAAACAAACACTGAAAAGGCTCTGGAAGTAAATCCAGTCATAAAACCAATAGTGGAGCCTCACACGCGGTTGGTTGTCAACATTGGATCTTGTCAGTACTGCCTAGAGAGGGGCATGCAGTCTGGGTAGCACAAAGTTTCGCTGTCTGTCTGTCTGTCTCTCTCTCTCTCTCTCTCTCTCTATATATATATATATATATATATATATATATATACAGAAAAATCTAAGTAAGAGCCAACAAACCTACCTAGATTTCACCCTACGGCTCGTCAGGGCATGAAGATATGATAGTTCCTCTCCTTTTCCCTCCGAGTTCGTTCCCGGTGTGTTTTTCAAGACGAACTTAAATATAGTATACCCATTACTAGTATTAGCATTATTATTGTTGTTACTATTAATATTATTATTATTATTATTGTTATATGTATTATTGTTATATACACTTACACACCAAATTCCTCAAAAGTCTAACGATCAAAACGAGACATTCACTTAATTACCAATAACCCAAACCAACCCCCACGACAACAACGAACCAAATATAAGCAGAGAATGATTCCAAACCTTTATTTCCAAACACTGAAACAAACATATGATTGTAGGGAAGAGGACATATATAGAAGAAATTATGTACAAGTTCTAAAACATAATTTATAATATATATATATATATATATATATATATATATATATATGCAAATTGTGTTTTCCTAATTATTTTAAAATTTAATCATGAAAAGCCCAACTATAAAGAGATGGGGATTTGGCCTCAATAAAACACGAAACCTTGTTTTATCGAAGCGATTTTCTTTCGTGTACAGTTTGATAGATATTGATTTTAACAAGAATGTGAAAAGAAAGGCAAAACAGTATTCAGCAATTTATCTTATTGTTTCTTTATAGAAAATCTGCTATGGAACAAGACTTGGGAGAGAAAAAATATTTTGGATAATAGTAATAGCAAGGAAACTTTGGCTAACAGTCAGAAAGAGACAGATAAGATTTTTGGGACGAGTAAATAAAGTAAGAAGGTTTTGGTGGGAATGTTGACGACTACCAAGGACCACCAAAACAAAACGGTGTTGTAAGGGATCAAGTGTTACTTAGAGAGAAAAAAAAAGACATTAAAATGTGGTGACCCATGATCAGTGAACGAACATAGTATATAAAGGGCGAGACAAAGCAGAGGTATGGTAGGTACCAACTAAGCCTCGTAAACCGATTTGCATGTGTAGCTGGGCGTCTATTACATTGGTCTTGTGTTCGATTCAGTTGGTTATCGTAAATATTAACTGCTTTGGCCTTGATCCAAACGGCCCAAATTGAGTGATTTTATTCATAAACAGCAGTTTCGGTAGATCGTTCGTTAACAATCTTGTCACTTGGAATCTTACTTTTTTGCCTAAGTGAATTGAATCCATTATTTTCACTTACGCGCAAATACCCTTGGGAAAGGTATTAATCCGTCTCTTCCTTCCAGTTATGGGCTAAATAGCAGGACACATCTATAGCCTTGGTCGGCAACCAGTCTACCGCAGAAAGCAATGGCAACCTACTGCGGGATAATCTTCTGCCCAATCAGTCATGTCTCTTTCGATACGTGATCGCCCAAGCGTGTATCACGTATGGCACTTGACTGACTGACTGAAAGACTAGAGTGTGTATGAATCACAAGGTCCTCCGATAAATAATTTGAAATTGATTTATAAATAAACTTTCGTTTACATATATACGTGCGCGTGTATTTTAATGCGTGAGAGAGAGAGAGAGAGAGAGAGAGAGAGAGAGAAAGAGAGAGAGAGAGAGAAAAAAGTTTGTGTGTGTGTGCCTTTGTGTGTGGGGGTGGGAGCCTACTCACGTGCGATTGCGAAGCGCCTGCATGGTTTAGTGCATGATTGTGTCTGTGTGTTCGCGTCTCGGAGCGTTGGCTAACCGAATGCATTTTATGACATTCGTCTCGATTTGGGGATACAGTAAACATTACAAAGATTATTATCACCAACAGCAAATATGCATGCAGAACAATAACAACGTGTTTTGAATAATAAAGACAGTATTTATTAAAATAAATATTGGGATCATGCGACACTAAGTTTCTTCTGTACTCCAGTTAATTTTACTTGTATAACTGCTATCATCTGAATGAGCTCACTTTTATAAATAAGGCTTTTCTGATCTATTCCAAGCACACCTGTAGCGAAACAATTATTTTCCCGTCCCGTAAAATGTTCTTTCTTTACGATGATGCGCTCTCTTCTGAATTTTCATAAATCAAATCATATTCATTTGATAACTCAATTGCTTTTCTTTTTTTTATTTCTTTTACTTACGTCTGTCCAATCTTGCTGTTTTCCAAGCTCCGCATAAAACAAATAAAGAATTAATTTATTCTTCGAGATTCACATTCGATGAGCATTCTGTGTGTATATTTCTGATTCCAGAGCCGAGATAGATTAAACGTTAGGCCAGATTAATTATTTGGTCAGATTATTCATATACTCGGGTTATCAGATGTGGTAAGCCAAGGAATTTATGGAATTAGATTACACAGTGACGACACCAAAATACTTTGGAGTCACTTTGTGTAGGCCTACCATATTTAAACTGGATACATTGATAAAAATAAAAATAAAGATTTGATCGAATTTGCTAGGGTTATTTTATATGCTTGGATATTTTAAGCACACACGCGCACTCACACACACACGCGCGCACTCACACACACACACACACACACACACACATATGCCACGGGTAATTTTTACATCTGTTTTACAAAGTCTCGTCTGGATGTTTCACACATTTGCTGTCGATTCTATAATAACTTCATTATATGTGTGTGTGTGTGTGTGTGTGTGTGGTAGGGGTGTACTTGAAATATTCGTGATCAATAACGAATCCTATAAAGCATTTCTTTCTACGCATACATACACTTGAAAAGAAGCTTGTTTCACTACCATTTGTAAGCTACGCTTAGAAAATTTGTACCCCTTATTTCGTGATGGTTAGCAAGCTTGTTTTGCTAGAACAGTTACGAACTGAGTAGTGCGTTCGATCCTCAGTGGCCACTGCATACTTTCAGCCAGGGCAAGGGGTAATGTTCTTTGGGCTATGCTGGAAAGATAACGACTATCTCTAGAGTTGAAGAGTTCAAGATTGTTGTGATTGAGAAAATGAATGAACAGACTATAGAAAGAAACGGAAACCCAATCCTAAACCATTAACAATGTGTGAACTTCTACTTCTGTTCTGTTTAAAAAACAGGGTAGTTGTGGAAACAGGCCAAAAGGTGAAACTATATTCACCTAATGTGAGAGAAAATATAAATAAATAATTAGGGAATAAAATTTGAGAATTCGGGCGGAGACATTAAAAGTAGGGAGTTGAAGAATATTTTAGAAGGAACTGAAAACTCAGTTTTACAAATATAACAATGGATTAAATCTCTACTCTTCTTCAAAAGACCGTTGAAGATTATGATCAGGAAGATAGTTGTGTGCGTGTTTGTATGAAGTTTGTACGTATTTATGCATAAATGCCTGTATATCAAATACCGTAATTGACGGAATATAAGACGCAGGGTGTATAAAATGCACCCCATTTTCAGCAGAACAAATCAAGAAACTTTTTAGTAATTAGTAAAATTATTAGCAATTCAGTCAAAAATGTTTTTTTATATTATCTGTAACACCCGCGTCTTGTAAACGCCTTAGCGTAATCTATATATATATATATATATATATATATATATATATATATATATATATATAAAAGGCAATCTGTGAGTCTGTGTGTTGCACGCCTACATTTTTCAAGCTACACCATTCAAACTTTCTGGGACACATATCTATAGGGAAGCCAGGTCGACACATACTTTTTGAGTTTGAGTTCAACAATTTTTATCTTTCACACTTTTTGGCCAATGGAGTAGATTGTTTACATTTGCTCCGTAAAACATCTAAGATCTAAGATGGTTGCTAGATTACGTCACAGAAATCAAATCACACGTGTCAAACGGGACTAAAAAGAAAAGACGAGACTTTATATTTAATATTTATTCCGATGTTTTAAAAATTCATTTGGTCAACAAAAAATGTGAATATTTTCCCCGTAATTTTGAAACAAAAGAAATATTTAAAAAAAAAATGATTTTTCAAACAAAAACAAAATATGTAAAAAAAAATGTGCCAAGGGTTAATTTAATTATTTGTGTCTTTTTTTTTTCAGATTTAATATATCATAATTCAGAAAATAAAATTTAAAAAATGAAACTTTTTTTACGCTAAATATTTCATGCAGGAAATATGTCTGTTATTCGTGTGGCATTAATATAACATTTTCCTCTAAAATTAAATGCTTACATTGTTAGATATTCTTCGAAAATTTCTGAACTGAGAGCGTAATAGTTTTTCTATTTCTAATTTCAGTTAAACAAAATAAATAATTTTTATTTTTATGTTAAATTCATTTAGTCAACAGAAAATGTAAATATCTCCCCCGTAATTTTGAAAGAAAAACAAACGCAAAGTTGTTTACAATGTCACACAAAACATCAAATCACGTTTACGCAAAACAAAAGAAAATAGATTTTTTAAATAAAATTTTGGAAGAATTTTTAAACAAAAATATTTTATATAATTATTTTTTTATATAACTGAGTCCTACTACGAAAATGTTCTGAGTTGCACAGGTAACGCCAGGCTATGTTGCTAGTCTCTCTCTCTCTATATATATAAGGCAATCAGTGAGTCTGTGTGTGACTGTAATCTATGTACGTCTACATTTTTTAAGCTACGTACTTCAAACTTTCTAGGAACACATATCTACAGGGAAGCCAGAGCAACACATAGATTTTGAGTTCAATAATTTTCCCTTTCGCATTTTTTGGCCAATGGAGCCCATTGTTTACATTTGCTCCGTAAAGCATCTAAGATCGAAGATGTTTGCTGAATTACGTCACAGAAAACAAATCACACGTGTCAAACGTGACTAAAATATTTTTTTATTAAAAAAAATGAGCCTTTATATTTAATTTTTCTTCCAACGTTTTAAAAATTCATTTTGTCAACAAAAAATGTGAATATTTTTAAAGTATATTTGAAACAAAAGAAATATTTTTAAAAAAAGTGTTTTTTAAACAAAAACAAAAATATGTAAAAAACAAAATGTGCCAATGGTTAATTTAATTACTTAAGGCTTTTTTTCAGGTTTAATATTTCATACTTCAGAAAATAAAATTGAATAAAATAAAGCTTTTTTTGCTAAATATTTCATGAAGGAAATCAACTGCCTGTTATTCGTCGTGCATTAATGTAACTTTTTCCTCTAAAATTAAATGTCTACATTTTTAGATATTCTTCGAAATTTTCTGAACTGAGAGCGTAATAGTTTTCATATTTCGACATTTTTTAATATTTTTCGAAAGATATTTACAGTAAAAACAAGTGCGTCTATATATGCCGTCAAATAAAGATATTTCTATGTGCATTATAATGCACATCTTTTCATCAATGTAATTATCTATTAAATTGACTTTTTTGTTTTTTTGTAAGATTTTCAGTCACCTGTTATTTCTCTGCAAAAGCTTACAACGACAGATGACTGCATGGTTTTCAGCAACACAACGAAGGAAATTACCAGCAAAATTATTGCCTGGTCATTTCGTGTTTTTATAGCAGCCCACGAATGTAAAACCATAAGCCTTAAAACTGAGAGATCCAACATTCTTGGAAGACTAGCGCAGCACGGCCTCATCACATTACCCGCATCCATGTCAAATATTCACCATTTCCATACAAAAAACAAAGAAAAAAACTATCTATAATGCGGAGTTGCATGAACGATTCTTTAACCATATAATCAATTAAATATGATATTATATAATCACCACACACACACACACACACACACACACACACACACACACACACGAGACCATGGGAACACGCAAACACATAGATACACGCATACATACATAGCTGCTTTTTCCCCTTAGGGCCTTATCTTTCAACAGACATCGTACGATGGATTTTTTTTTACCAGATTCTCTTTTTTAAAGATAGTATTTCAGGTAAACATAGACATGATGGGAAATTATTCCAGTTTTTCTTATTGTTTTTAACAAGAATTTTATAAAATTTGGAATTAATAATTACCAGATGCTGATGAAAGAATTTTTTTTACATTGGATTGCTGAGGGCCTTCACACACACACACACACACACGCTCGCATATATATATATATATATATATATATATATATATATATATATATAAGGAATTTTGAGTACGATACCATGATAAAACAAGTTTTATGTTAGGGATCATGATTTAATATTTAATATATAACAATTGAAATAAAATAAAATAAATATTACCTAAGGCATCTTTCGACCGACACTTCGTCAGAAGTCAATCGTCGGTGTTAAAATACTAATGAAGAGATAGTTTTAAAATATGATCTTAAAACTGATACAGAGGGGGAAAAGAATTATCACTGTAATACAGATCGAGACATTTATAATGATATTAGGAAAACTAAAAAAAAAAATAATAATAATAATAAAGTTTTACATGTTTGCCATATTTAAAGAAATATCTTTAAAAGAAAGGTTTCTGCGCGCGCGCACACACACACATATGTGCGTACATAGCATGGGATAATTTTACTGTTATTATTTTTCACATAGTTGTCTTTGCATATTTGTCAGAAACGAATAAGTACCTGCGTGCTGTGTTCATCTAAATTTGTGGCAGAGAGGCAGGCTATATTTTCACATTGTTGTAGAGTGGCTGACACCGCCATAGCTCTCTCACTGAGGGAATTAACCATGGCCTAAAATGGTTTATTTGAGTAAATAATAGTAGCATTCGAGGCGTAATATTCGAGTGTCATTAGAGTAATATTCAGACTGATTGCTTCAGAGATTATCGCTATCTAAACCCCTTTCTTTGTGTTGTAACTTATGTCTTGTCACTCATTGAAACTATTGTTCTGTTCTGTGTATATATGATTAGCACCGGATATTGTGCTGAATAATACCGCAGCACACATTTTTGCGTATTGTATACACACCGCTGAAACCGATCACAGGCACTGTTTGATTACATTTATTACTTAATTTCACTGTGTGCAATTTTATTCAACATTGAGGAATTAAATGACGTACTTCAGCTTCGAATAGACTTTCATTTTAAACAACTGAACTGTGATATGTAAAAAAAAATTATAAAATTAGTTCCAGATAATTGGCGGATACACTTATTGTCTTCTGTTATACTTCAAATATTCGAGCCTGAAATGTTAGAACAACATAATAATACATTACTTACGAGCAACCCTTGCATATATTTAGTCAGTTAAGTGCCATACGTGATACACGCTTGGGCGATCATGTCTCGAAAGAGACATGACTGACTGGGCAGAACGCTATCCCGCAGTAGGTTGCCATTGCTTTCTGCGATAGACTGGTTGCCAGCCAAGGGTATAGAACCCAATGTGTCCTGTTATTTAACCCATAACTGGAAGGAAGAGACGGATTAATACCTTTCCCAAGGGTATTTGCGCGTAAGTGAATGCATGAAATTCAACTGAAATTCGAACTCGGCACGCCGATTTCTCGTTCCGAGCCGATATCCACTGCGCCACAAGGCACATCCTTGCACTATATTAGGGATGGGTAAAAGTTATCGACTCAACACATTTCTAAGTATCAAAACAAAACATCTTAATTTATTTTGAAATCCATCTTTAATCGGCATGAGATCTTCAACAAAATTAATGAATAACTGATGAAAATAATAGAATGTCAAGAAACTGATAGAAAGATGCGAAATAATAACGTAAGAATTTATTCAGTTGTATGGAATACTACTAATCAATTATATTTTTAACCTACAATTATTTTAATAATATCATATATGAGTACATAGGTTCGCCTATCGCCTGGTTTACACTTCTCTATTGAACAAATGTTGAGTTGTATCCGTTATTTCCGGTTTGAGATTCTTGGTTTCTTGCGTCTTAGTGACATGGTCGCGTTACTTGGACTGAAATGATTTTTTTTTTATTTGGTCTTCACATTAAAAATTTAAATCTCCCATACAAGTTATCATCGATATTATTAAAAAAATAGATATTACAAGTTGAAATTCATTTTTATATTGCTAACTTTACTGTAAGTATATATTGAACATTTGACCAATATCTAGAAGTTAATTACTATTTTATTGTTAAAATATTAACTTGCATATTAAAATCTGACATTGTGCGAGATGTGGAATTTTAGTTGTTAGAATGGCTTCGAGTAAGCAAACTTTGCTTAACTGGTTCTGTTGTTATATAAAAAGAAAAAAATCTTTTCTTGTGAAGCCATAGACTACGTGATATGATTCTGCCATTGCTGTAAACATTGTTCTCTAATAACGTCACTTGTTTCTGGATATCAGGAGCAGGGCCGGTGCGTACTACCCCCGAACCCACCGACTGGGAAGGTGCAAGCCTGACTGAGCCACGAGCAGTGCTTTGTGATCTTGGCTATCTTATTAAAATTTGTTATTATCTACCTACATTCATATAAGTTACAAATTAAACTAAAAACATCTATTATTAAAGGATGAAATGTTTTCGCAAATTTTAACGCCATTCTGGGATCTTTTTTGTCTAAATCTGTGAATTTGTTTTGCGCATGCTGAGAAAAAATCTACCATTTTTTTTATCTATAATGTTGAATGGGTTAAAATTATTTAACTTTTAATAAAAAAATTCAAGTTTATGTTAAAAATTGCAGCAAAACTTTGTTGAATTTTTAAGATAGAATTATTTTTTTATAATCGTCTCGCCCCAAGCAAGACAGAACTGACACTGGTGCGATGGAGTTACATAATAGAAGCGTGAAGAGAGAGTGAGAGAGAGGAGAGCAAGTGTCGGAGAATGGGTAAGAGAAGTACGGGTATATTGATGTGAAGAGAGCTGCGTGAGAGCAAAGAGTAAAGTGACAAGGAAGATGGAAATCAAACGGATAAAGATGACAGTTGACGTTGCATTTAAACTCTTGGAGACTGGATCTATCGGAAGGGAGTTCCACAACAGGAAGTGTGAGAAAAGAATCTGATGGAGAAGAAGCTGTGTTTACACTTAATTATTTTCAAAGTAAAACCTTGTTGCCTGTCAAGTAGGTCGAATAAATTCGCGTAGTGGGTTCACCAGTGAGCTAAGCTCGTCGGAGCAAAATCCGTGAAATCATTTGTAAAAGAGAGAGATGGAAGCCACATCATGTCAGAGAGAGAGAGAGAGAGAGAGAGAGAAAGAGAGAGAGAGAGAGACTGGAGTCGGGCCGCCAAGTCAGGGTTGACTACATTGCAGATTCTTTTTGGGATTTTGTCGAGATCACAAATTTTTTTTAGACACATTGTATTTATTTCCATTTTTTGAGTTTAATTGTTCACCTATATTGCATATGTTCTATACATAATGAGGTTACAATAAAATTAGTATTTTATATGAATACTACTTTATAGACACTGAGAAAGGAGGGGGACCTGTATGATAGATTCGAGGTGGAGGACAGAATACCCTTGAACCGCTCTGGTCAGGAGTGTCATTAAACCGAGTCAGTATAGACAGTTATTCAAGTTGATCCTTATTAATGAGAAGTGACTTCGATCTTTATTGGGTAATTAACATTTGTGGCTTCCTGACAAAACTTTGCTTAGATTAGTAAGTCTTTGGTCTTCCAATTTCTTCAATAGGAATTGTTGCAAAAAATGAACGTAACAAATATTGCTTTAACGAGGTGAAATTATTTTAGGAAGAAAGAGTGAAAAATTCCCCTCCATCTATTTATATGCATATATGGATATTTACTTGGATTAGCTGTCTCAGCTAGAAGACTGCAAATATGAGAGAGATTATAAGGAGTGAACAAGACTCCCGGAAGTAAGAACTTACTGTACGTTCAAGAACAGTACAATTAAACAATATAATAGTAACATTATGAATATAGGTTTATTTATCTACCTTCAGGCAAATATTTGTTTACAATGTGGGAGAAAATAAGAATAAAATGCGTACACAAACATATATACAGGGTGCGATGGATAAATTGATCTTTATCATATTTATATCATTTACCAAAATGATACAACATATCTTGAAATAAAATACCAAATAAAATTGCCATTGGCTTCAATCACGTCCTCCAGAAAATTTCAGAATCTCATACAACTCTTCTGGTTGGTCTCTTGTTTCAGTTGGTGAATGCTGCCATAATTCTAGCTTTCAACTGATATTTGGTGTTATAAGGAGTTTTGTTAGTCACTCGCTCAATTTCGCTCCACACATAATGATTAAAGGGTCTTATATCTGAATTGTATACAAACACATACATATATCTGTCTGTGTGAATATATATATATATATATATATATATATATATATATATATATATATATATATATATGAAAATAGCAAAAATACCGTGATCATGTCGAGGAAGTGACTGGTATAGATCACACTGAAAAGGAATGTTTAAATGTAGTTCAAAAACAGAACAAGTTGAAACAGTGGGTCACGACAAAATGTCAAATGGCCTGGGTTCGATTATGTACACAAATGGTGTCCACAGAACTTCGAAGTTGTTTTGAAACCCACAGCGCTCGTGAATGCAATAAAGTGGCACAAAATGATCTCAACAATAAATAGGCTCGACAATATAGAAATATTGATAGAGTGAAAACTTTACAAATGTCTCGGATTGGATAAATAAAAAACTGGTATTATGGAAAATTACAATTCGTTCCCAAAAATAAATACAAAATATTATCGTACTGTTCAATTCAAACATTTAACGACACTGAAACGAGAAAACGACACTGAAATGCCTTAAAAGAGAAACACATTGCCGTGTTCTGAACCAGTTGACTATAGTGTGAACATGAAAGAACGCAAACATTTAAAAATACTAGCACCTCACCTCTGAAATGACAACAAATATATGGATCATGTAGTTTCGTCTCAATCATCATCATTATCGTCCACCTGGTTTTTGTAATCGTAGAGCCGATCCGAATGCAGAAGCCACAATCTTTCGACAACTGTCTATCAACGGCAGCCATCAGTAATTCTGGTACAGTTATTTCTGTTATTTTTTTGACATTGTCCAACCAGTTTGCCGTCCTCTCCTACGTCCACCTCAACAGTGTCTTGCATGATGGTCTTGCACAGGCAGTCGTGTCCAAGCCACGTCATTTTTCTCCGTTTGACAGTGGTGAGAAGAGGTTCCTGGTATCCCACAAAACTTTCAACCCATTTCTGCACAAAGATATTGGTTTGTTTCGTTCCTAATAGAAAATACCAAAGTGTTTTCTTATACATTTCTTCACAAACGCTTGAAACATTCCCTTTGTATTTACCAACAGTATTCACATTTCATATCCATGTAGAAGAATGGAGACTACCAGCGATTTGTACAGTCTGTACTTTGTTTGAAAGCTATTTTTGCCCCTCCATATTCTTGCCAATTTGGCTGTCATTGCCATGGCTGCGTCAATCTGTGTGCAGATTTTCGAGTTGCATGTACTTTAGACAAGATTGCTCCTAAGTATTTAAAACTGGACACCTCTAGTCATCGTAATGTTGGCACAAGTGTTACTGTTTGTGTTATTCACCATTACTTTGGATTTCTAATATTTATTCTATACGCGCTTTTCTCGTTCAAAAAGTTTGTTGGTCAAGTATTAAAGCTCAGTGTTACTACCTGTTATGAGGTCCATGTCATCTGCAAAATGTAAGTTACAGACGGATTTACCACCGATAGAAATAAGTAATTAAAGTTTGAGACAGGATGAATCAAAGAAGCATAAGATTATCACCGTAAAAGCGTAGTGAATACGAAATTAAAATTAAATCTTTTCTCTTCTTCACTTTTACAAAAATTCACAATTACCCGTGAAATGCTAATTTTGACAAATAGAATAAGGATTGATGCCGTACTGAAAGAAAAAGACGAAGCCAGATTTCGCAATCCGAAGTTAAATTAATTTTCTAAGCAATGAAAGAAAGCGATTTGCAAAACTGAGAGAAAAGTTAGCAATCCAGTGTAAAAAACTCAATGGCTATAAAAAAAAACAAAGAAAGTCATAATCAGTCAGTCAGATGAGAGCATAACTTAGAGACCACACGCTAAAATGTGACAAAGGAAAATTAAAGTCTCTGACCCGGACATATAAAGTCCCGGCACACATTCGTTTTCCTAATTCACTCGTGCTATTTTCCTTTACCTCTTCTCTCTCCTCAACATTCCCGTAACCAACAAAAAAGAAGACAACGACACCAACAACAGCCACAAGATACCTCAACTGACTCCTAAAAACTAACATCCGCTAAGTACAATTTCCTTCATTGCTTTACCTTCCTTTTCACTTTTTCGCCGGCTATAAAAGAATGGAGAGAAACACAGACTTTATTGAACACTTTCTGCTACTTACGACTACAAGCTCTGACTATACTTAACGCCTTACTGCTATTTCTCTTTGAACATTTAACTTTTACATTGAAGTGACAATGATTTAGAAGCAGTGCTCTTTAAGGGGGACACAGGTCTTATTATGGCAACACATGAACAATGTCTTCCAACTATCTCGTCGTCCTTGCTGAGAAAGAATACAAGAATACATTATTAGACATGACAGGCTAAAACTTGTGCAAATTAATTGAAACAAAACAAATAAAGTCTTCCTAAGATCTTTCACTCTTTCCTTGGTCACGTATGCGTCGTCTCTTGGTATTGTTTTCTCTTCCGACCGCATTTTCTTTTATGTTTTGTACTGATGGATCCAGTTTGTTCGCCTTGGTGTCACGACTAACAGTTGAAAGGCTGACACCAACAATATCCACGATCTCTCTGTATAGCTTGCCAATGTGTTCGTGCAGCTCTATAATTTTTCTACGCTTCCTTGGAGTAATGTCTATCGCAAATGATCTAATCTGAGGAAAAAGTAGAAATCCATTACACTCTGTCACTCCAGTGGGTCTAAAACTGACCGTATAGTAAAAGAAAGAAAACTAAAGCAGCTGTTTCAGTTAATGTGCACAAGGGTGTATATAAATTAACATGTTTGTCCAAGCTATGATACTGAATTCCAGGACAGAAGGTACCACCTGAATGAATAAGCGAATGGATTAACTATGTTGTGGAATTTCCCAACCCTCACAGCTAGGAAAAATGACGCAAATAGACTAGACATAATCATATATGATTTCAAAAAAAGAAACCTACCAACAAATTGATATGACTTACCCCAGAATTCAAATGTTTGTAAAAAAATATTAAAGAACACTAGAAAATTAAAGAACTTTAAAATCACAATTATCACATTTGTGATAAGAGTGTTGGGTATAATAAAGAAGGTTACCGAAAATCACGTGAGTAAAATTCTTGGATACATCGGCATCTCAGACCTGCAAAAGATTACTTCTTGTGGAACTGCACCTATCACCCGCAAAACCTTTTCCATCATAAAGGAAACGTCTCAAACATACATAGATAACTCACATGCAGTGTGATTTTTGGTCGTAGACCTCCGGTGGGGATCTGGTTATTAGGTACTCTCTAGTAAGTTGGTTCCACTGACACCAGAAGAAGAAACTCTAACCTAAACTAAATGAACATGAGACTCGAGAAAGAACTGAAGCTATCTGAAGCAGGCTAATGCTGAGATCTCGGAATTTATTGAAGTTGTGACGACATTGTGTCCATCTCTCCTCAATCACAAGCGGGAGAGAGAGAGAGAGGGCGAGGTGAGGTAAAATGACGCTTAAAGAAACCAACAGCAGGTGAAAGCGCAAATTCACGAGATAAATAACGAACATGATTAACGGAGAAGAAGAATAGAAGAGCATAGGTGAAAATCCCCTTAAATATTAAGAAAGAAAAAACTATCTAATACTCATTTAATAATAATAATAATAATAATAATAATAATAATAATAATAATAATAATAGGATAAAAGAGTGTATATTGTACACATTTATGAAAACGGTAAATTCAAATGTTATAGAGAGAAAAAATTGCATCGAAAATTAATTTGCGAAATAGGCGATGGTTTCATTGATCAAAGAATTGATGACAAGAGGTAATGAAGTAATTGCATAGAAAATTATTTTTTAAATTAATTCACTGGCGATGAAAGGTGAAATGATTGTTTCAGAAAATCTGGCAGGAAAGAGACTAAAATGATCTTTCTTATGACATTTGAGGAAGAAATTCATAGAACGTTTCTGCTCGGGTTGTGCTCAAGTTATCAATGAGTCGACTATCTAATAATAGAAGGAATAATTCTTAATATAGTCACCTTCATAGGTAAAAAAAAATCTTTATTTAATTGCAAATAATCATTTATAGGGGAAAATTTTTAGCTAATAGCAACAAGTCAGGATCCAGAATTAGTCATACGTACGTCCGCGACTAAAGACGATTTCACCTTTTCCTTGTAAATATAGACACGTGAATGTGTTTCCAACATTTTCACTAAATATCAAAATTTTGGCAATAAGGGCTTCTTTGCCGAGGTATTTTTAACACCATTACCACCCCCGCCCACATATATATGCATATGAGATTTTACCGTTTCGATCATTAGAACATAATTCGAACCTTACTCTCGTCGCTTGGTCAACTAGGTGACTTCTTGATAATACCGGCCGTGGGAGAACTATTGTGTATAGGCGGATTGAAGCAAATTTTGTGATCGAATGTGTGTCGACAAAATGATAGGGAAGCCAGTAATGATCCTTATACAAAGAAGGCACAAGATAATGCGAACCAGGGTTTGCAAATGCTGGCTTTATCTCATCACATCAGATAGTCTCTCTCAGAGCATAGCAAAGATAGATTTGAACAGACCGAGCTAGGTAGCTAGATATAAACAGACCGAAATAGATAGATACATATGAAGGGACCGAGATAGATAGGTAAATATATGTGAATAGACCGAGACAGATAGATAGTTATGAACAGATTGTGATAGATAGATACGAACAAACTGAAAAATAAATTCATGGCTACTTTGTATATGTTAAAAATATATTTAACGTATCACCTGGAGAGGAACAATTCTGTTCCAAAACATGAACATTTTTGTGTAGTGATATTATGCTTTTATAAACCATTGTAATAACAAAATTACAATATATATGTATATATATGTGCATGTGTATACATCCATTTTTATTAAGACGACTTTAAGTGCAGTGGTAGATTGGTGGAAATGTGACTTAATTTTGCAGTTGAATAGCTAAATGTAACCGTAAATTCGATGGAAACAATTTCTTCTCCTGCGATTCCAGCTTGTGGAATTGCCTTCCTATCAAGTTTGATCTTCAAAAGTGCAAATGAAATGTCAATCGCCTTTTTAAATTTCTCTTCTTTCATATTACCTTCTCATTAATAATTCTTTTTCATATTCTTTCACATTCATTAACCCCTTGTGTCTTACTGGCTTTGTTACTGAGCTTAGAGTAAAATGATTTAAAAATATATGTACATTTTATATATATATATATATATATATATATCGTCATCCGCAGATAGATCAGTCTCGCAGATAATCAGTGCAGTTAGACATTTGATTCTAGCCAGGGTTGAAACCCAACCGAATTGACATCAGTCGGCGATTCTACCTCTGAGCTATAGGCGCTCGGTCAAAAAATGCAGACTTTTACAGTGTGATATGCTATGTAAACATACGCCAGTGGCTAAGAGTGTTCTAATTCATTATTAAATGAAAGATATATATATATATATATATATATATATATATATATATATATATATATATATCTGTGTGTGTGTGTGTGTGTGTGTGTGTGTGGTCCCGCCAATACAAACTTTCCTGGAAAGGATACACCATGCCACTTGCCACTTACATACTAGTGAACCACCGATTCATAAGAGGATGGTTCCTCGAGCACTACAATCTTAATCTATTCAAGGCTATGCATAACCGTCATCTTCTACTATCCACAGAAATTGCCTCTTAACGTAACCTTCTTTTTCGAATAGCCCACAGATTTTTGAAAAGCTGTATCTTTTTCTATCTCTCTTTCTCTCTCTCTCTCTCTCACTCTCTCTCTCTCTCTCTCTCTCTATATATATATATATATATATATATATATAAATATGTGCTCGTATTTTTTATAAAGCCAACAATTGAGCATAGATATTAAAGAAGCACCGAGTTAAGATATTTTGTTCCAAGGAAGAGAACACATATCCTAAAACTAGTTTATCATTGGCACGGTTACTTAGCTAGTAATATGGATGTGCGTTGTGTGCAGTGGTTATCGGCTTAGAACGAGAAATCGTAGAGCCGAGTATGAACTCTAGTTGAATTCCTTGCATTCACATACGCACAAATATCATGGGGAAAGGTATTAATCCGTCTCTTCCCACCAGTTATGAGTTAAATAACAGGACAGATTTGGTTCTATAGCCTTAGTTGGAATACGTCTACAGCAGAAAGTAATGGCAACCTACCTCGGGATAACCTTCTATCAAATCAGTTATGTCTCTTTCGAGACATGATCGCCCAAGCGTGTATCACGTGTGGCACTTAACTGATTGAGCTAGTAATATATACTCTGATCTATCTATCTGTCTATCTATACACGGTTTGTGATGAATAAATTGTCCCCAATTATATTTTTTAGTTCACTCATGCGCATTGTTTACACTTGATTGTTCAACTGCACAGTACAATAGGGTCCGTTGTGCACCGTCTGTGAGACAAAGAATTCTATGATGTAATTTGGAAACTCCAATACGAACATTTTAGATTGTTTGGCTGTTAGTCAGAGGACAGT
Source organism: Ascarosepion bandense (assembly GCA_037127315.1). Taxonomy (NCBI): domain Eukaryota; kingdom Metazoa; phylum Mollusca; class Cephalopoda; order Sepiida; family Sepiidae; genus Ascarosepion; species Ascarosepion bandense. The sequence continues at coordinate 4,905,789 of JBBBDQ010000555.1, forward strand.
GCTGAGGATTCGGAAAGGCTTAGATGATATATCCAGTCAACATACGGCTGTTTGTAGTGATCACTAATGATAGCGACGTTATACCATCATTCATCTTCCCACATTGCCTCAGACTGGGTAGTGTGTGCCTTGAGTCAAGATAGTAGCTGATGAAAAACACTATGTCCAGCATAAGGACTCTGTAACATGCCACGTGAGCAAAATAACCCATTCATGGATGTCAGACAATTTCTGCAAACACATCACCACTTATATCTGGCCACCTAACTACCCAGCCTCCAAGTGAGCAAAAATAACCCATTCATGGATGTCAGACAATTTCTGCAAACACATCACCACTTATATCTGGCCACCTAACTACCCAGCCTCCAAGTGAGCAAAATAACCCATTCATGGATGTCAGACAATTTCTGCAAACACATCACCACTTATATCTGGCCACCTAACTACCCAGCCTCCAAGTGAGCAAAATAACCCATTCATGGATGTCAGACAATTTCTGCAAACACATCACCACTTATATCTGGCCACCTAACTACCCAGCCTCCAAGTGAGCAAAATAACCCATTCATGGATGTCAGACAATTTCTGCAAACACATCACCACTTATATCTGGCCACCTAACTACCCAGCCTCCAAGTGAGCAATGGATGTCAGACAATTTCTGCAAACACATCACCACTTATATCTGGCCACCTGGTCACCCAGCCTCCAAGTGAGCAAAATAACCCATTCATGGATGTCAGACAATTTCTGCAAACACATCACCACTTATATCTGGCCACCTAACTACCCAGCCTCCAAGTGAGCAAAAATAACCCATTCATGGATGTCAGACAATTTCTTTAAACACATCACCACTTATATCTGGCCACCTAACTACCCAGCCTCCAAGTGAGCAAAATAACCCATTCATGGATGTCAGACAATTTCTGCAAACACATCACCACTTATATCTGGCCACCTAACTACCCAGCTCCTAAGTGAGCAAAATAACCCATTCATGGATGTCAGACAATTTCTGCAAACACATCACCACTTATATCTGGCCACCTAACTACCCAGCCTCCAAAATAACCCATTCATGGATGTCAGACAATTTCTGCAAACACATCACCACTTATATCTGGCCACCTAACTACCCAGCCTCCAAGTGAGCAAAATAACCCATTCATGGATGTCAGACAATTTCTGCAAACACATCACCACTTATATCTGGCCACCTAACTACCCAGCCTCCAAGTGAGCAAAATAACCCATTCATGGATGTCAGACAATTTCTGCAAACACATCACCACTTATATCTGGCCACCTAACTACCCAGCCTCCAAGTGAGCAAAATAACCCATTCATGGATGTCAGACAATTTCTGCAAACACATCACCACTTATATCTGGCCACCTAACTACCCAGCCTCCAAGCAAAATAACCCATTCATGGATGTCAGACAATTTCTGCAAACACATCACCACTTTGTCTGGCCACCTAACTACCCAGCCTCCAAGTGAGCAAAATAACCCATTCATGGATGTCAGACAATTTCTGCAACACATCACCACTTATATCTGGCCACCTAACTACCCAGCCTCCAAGTGAGCAAAATAACCCATTCATGGATGTCAGACAATTTCTGCAAACACATCACCACTTATATCTGGCCACCTAACTACCCAGCCCAAGTGAGCAAAATAACCCATTCATGGATGTCAGACAATTTCTGCAAACACATCACCACTTATATCTGGCCACCTAACTACCCAGCCTCCAAGTGAGCAAAATAACCCATTCATGGATGTCAGACAAATTTCTGCAAACACATCACCACTTATATCTGGCCACCTAATTACCCAGCCTCCAAAATAACCCATTCATGGATGTCAGACAATTTCTGCAAACACATCACCACTTATATCTGGCCACCTAACTACCCAGCCTCCAAGTGAGCAAAATAACCCATTCATGGATGTCAGACAATTTCTGCAAACACATCACCACTTATATCTGGCCACCTAACTACCCAGCCTCCAAGTGAGCAAAATAACCCATTCATGGATGTCAGACAATTTCTGCAAACACATCACCACTTATATCTGGCCACCTAACTACCCAGCCTCCAAGTGAGCAAAATAACCCATTCATGGATGTCAGACAATTTCTGCAAACACATCACCACTTATATCTGGCCACCTAACTACCCAGCCTCCAAGTGAGCAAAATAACCCATTCATGGATGTCAGACAATTTCTGCAAACACATCACCACTTATATCTGGCCACCTAACTACCTTCCAAGTGAGCAAAATAACCCATTCATGGATGTCAAATTTCTGCAAACACATCACCACTTATATCTGGCCACCTAACTACCCAGCCTCCAAGTGAGCAAAATAACCCATTCATGGATGTCAGACAATTTCTGCAAACACATCACCACTTATATCTGGCCAACAACTACCCAGCCTCCAAGTGAGCAAAATAACCCATTCATGGATGTCAGACAATTTCTGCAAACACATCACCACTTATATCTGGCCACCTAACTACCCAGCCTCCAAGTGAGCAAAATAACCCATTCATGGATGTCAGACAATTTCTGCAAACACATCACCACTTATATCTGGCCACCTAACTACCCAGCCTCCAAGTGAGCAAAATAACCCATTCATGGATGTCAGACAATTTCTGCAAACACATCACCACTTATATCTGGCCACCTAACTACCCAGCCTCCAAGTGAGCAAAATAACCCATTCATGGATGTCAGACAATTTCTGCAAACACATCACCACTTATATCTGGCCACCTAACTACCCAGCCTCCAAGTGAGCAAAATAACCCATTCATGGATGTCAGACAATTTCTGCAAACACATCACCACTTATATCTGGCCACCTAACTACCCAGCCTCCAAGTGATAAAAATAACCCATTCATGGATGTCAGGACACTTCTGCAAACACATCACCACTTATATCTGGCCACCTAACTACCCAGCCTCCAAGTGAGCAAAATAACCCATTCATGGATGTCAGACAATTTCTGCAAACACATCACCACTTATATCTGGCCACCTAACTACCCAGCCTCCAAGTGAGCAAAATAACCCATTCATGGATGTCAGACAATTTCTGCAAACACATCACCACTTATATCTGGCCACCCAGCCTCCAAGTGAGCAAAATAACCCATTCATGGATGTCAGACAATTTCTGCAAACACATCACCACTTATATCTGGCCACCTAACTACCCAGCCTCCAAGTGAGCAAAATAACCCATTCATGGATGTCAGACAATTTCTGCAAACACATCACCACTTATATCTGGCCACCTAACTACCCAGCCTCCAAGTGAGCAAAATAACCCATTCATGGATGTCAGACACTTCTGCAAACACATCACCACTTATATCTGGCCACCTAACTACCCAGCCTCCAAGTGAGCAAAATAACCCATTCATGGATGTCAGACAATTTCTGCAAACACATCACCACTTATATCTGGCCACCTAACTACCCAGCCTCCAGGAGCAAAATAACCCATTCATGGATGTCAGACAATTTCTGCAAACACATCACCACTTATATCTGGCACCTAACTACCCAGCCTCCAAGTGAGCAAAATAACCCATTCATGGATGTCAGACAATTTCTGCAAACACATCACCACTTATATCTGGCCACCTAACTACCCAGCCTCCAAGTGAGCAAAATAACCCATTCATGGATGTCAGACAATTTCTGCAAACACATCACCACTTATATCTGGCCACCTAACTACCCAGCCTCCAAGTGAGCAAAATAACCCATTCATGGATGTCAGACAATTTCTGCAAACACATCACCACTTATATCTGGCCACCTAACTACCCAGCCTCCAAGTGAGCAAAATAACCCATTCATGGATGTCAGACAATTTCTGCAAACACATCACCACTTATATCTGGCCACCCAACTACCCAGCCTCCAAGTGAGCAAAAATAACCCATTCATGGATGTCAGACAATTTCTGCAAACACATCACCACTTATATCTGGCCACCTAACTACCCAGCCTCCAAGTGAGCAAAATAACCCATTCATGGATGTCAGACAATTTCTGCAAACACATCACCACTTATATCTGGCCACCTAACTACCCAGCCTCCAAGTGAGCAAAATAACCCATTCATGGATGTCAGACAATTTTGCAAACACATCACCACTTATATCTGGCCACCTAACTACCCAGCCTTAAGTGAGCAAAACTCCATTCATGGATGTCAGACAATTTCTGCAAACACATCACCACTTATATCTGGCCACCTAACTACCCAGCCTCCAAGTGAGCAAAATAACCCATTCATGGATGTCAGACAATTTCTGCAAACACATCACCACTTATATCTGGCCACCTAACTACCCAGCCTCCAAGTGAGCAAAATAACCCATTCATGGATGTCAGACAATTTCTGCAAACACATCACCACTTATATCTGGCCACCTAACTACCCAGCCTCCAAGTGAGCAAAATAACCCATTCATGGATGTCAGACAATTTCTGCAAACACATCACCACTTATATCTGGCCACCTAACTACCCAGCCTCCAAGTGAGCAAAATAACCCATTCATGGATGTCAGACAATTTCTGCAAACACATCACCACTTATATCTGGCCACCTAACTACCCAGCCTCCAAGTGAGCAAAATAACCCATTCATGGATGTCAGACAATTTCTGCAAACACATCACCACCTAACTACCCAGCCTCCAAGTGAGCAAAATAACCCATTCATGGATGTCAGACAATTTCTGCAAAACACATCACCACTTATATCTGGCCACCTAACTACCCAGCCTCCAAGTGAGCAAAATAACCCATTCATGGATGTCAGACAATTTCTGCAAACACATCACCACTTATATCTGGCCACCAACTACCCAGCCTCCAAGTGAGCAAAATAACCCATTCATGGATGTCAGACAATTTCTGCAAACACATCACCACTTATATCTGGCCACCTAACTACCCAGCCTCCAAGTGAGCAAAATAACCCATTCATGGATGTCAGACAATTTCTGCAAACACATCACCACTTATATCTGGCCACCTAACTACCCAGCCTCCAAGTGAGCAAAATAACCCATTCATGGATGTCAGACAATTTCTGCAAACACATCACCACTTATATCTGGCCACCTAACTACCCAGCCTCCAAGTGAGCAAAATAACCCATTCATGGATGTCAGACAATTTCTGCAAACACATCACCACTTATATCTGGCCACCTAACTACCCAGCCTCCAAGTGAGCAAAATAACCCATTCATGGATGTCAGACAATTTCTGCAAACACATCACCACTTATATCTGGCCACCTAACTACCCAGCCTCCAAGTGAGCAAAATAACCCATTCATGGATGTCAGACAATTTCTGCAAACACATCACCACTTATATCTGGCCACCTAACTACCCAGCCTCCAAGTGAGCAAAATAACCCATTCATGGATGTCAGACAATTTCTGCACATCACCACTTATATCTGGCCACCTAACTACCCAGCCTCCAAGTGAGCAAAATAACCCATTCATGGATGTCAGACAATTTCTGCAAACACATCACCACTTATATCTGGCCACCTAACTACCCAGCCTCCAAGTGAGCAAAATAACCCATTCATGGATGTCAGACAATTTCTGCAAACACATCACCACTTATATCTGGCCACCTAACTACCCAGCCTCCAAGTGAGCAAAATAACCCATTCATGGATGTCAGACAATTTCTGCAAACACATCACCACTTGTCTGGCCACCTAACTACCCAGCCTCCAAGTGAAGAAATAACCCATTCATGGATGTCAGACAATTTCTGCAAACACATCACCACTTATATCTGGCCACCTAATCACCCAGCCTCCAAGTGAAGCAAAATAACCCATTCATGGATGTCAGACAATTTCTGCAAACACATCACCACTTATATCTGGCCACCTAACTACCCAGCCTCCAAGTGAGCAAAATAACCCATTCATGGATGTCAGACAATTTCTGCAAACACATCACCACTTATATCTGGCCACCTAACTACCCAGCCTCCAAGTGAGCAAAACAACCCATTCATGGATGTCAGACAATTTCTGCAAACACATCACCACTTATATCTGGCCACCTAACTACCCAGCCTCCAAGTGAGCAAAATAACCCATTCATGGATGTCAGACAATTTCTGCAAACACATCACCACTTATATCTGGCCACCTAACTACCCAGCCTCCAAGTGAGCAAAATAACCCATTCATGGATGTCAGACAATTTCTGCAAACACATCACCACTTATATCTGGCCACCTAACTACCCAGCCTCCAAGTGAGCAAAATAACCCATTCATGGATGTCAGACAATTTCTGCAAACACATCACCACTTATATCTGGCCACCTAACTACCCAGCCTCCAAGTGAGCAAAATAACCCATTCATGGATGTCAGACAATTTCTGCAAACACATCACCACTTATATCTGGCCACCTAACTACCCAGCCTCCAAGTGAGCAAAATAACCCATTCATGGATGTCAGACAATTTCTGCAAAACACATCACCACTTATATCTGGCCACCTAACTACCCAGCCTCCAAGTGAGCAAAATAACCCATTCATGGATGTCAGACAATTTCTGCAAACACATCACCACTTATATCTGGCCACCCAACTACCCAGCCTCCAAGTGAGCAAAATAACCCATTCATGGATGTCAGACAATTTCTGCAAACACATCACCACTTATATCTGGCCACCTAACTACCCAGCCTCCAAGTGAGCAAAATAACCCATTCATGGATGTCAGACAATTTCTGCAACACATCACCACTTATATCTGGCCACCTAACTACCCAGCCTCCAAGTGAGCAAAATAACCCATTCATGGATGTCAGACAATTTCTGCAAACACATCACCACTTATATCTGGCCACCTAACTACCCAGCCTCCAAGTGAGCAAAATAACCCATTCATGGATGTCAGACAATTTCTGCAAACACATCACCACTTATATCTGGCCACCTAACTACCCAGCCTCCAAGTGAGCAAAATAACCCATTCATGGATGTCAGACAATTTCTGCAAACACATCACCACTTATATCTGGCCACCTAACTACCCAGCCTCCAAGTGAGCAAAATAACCCATTCATGGATGTCAGACAATTTCTGCAAACACATCACCACTTATATCTGGCCACCTAACTACCCAGCCTCCAAGTGAGCAAAATAACCCATTCATGGATGTCAGACAATTTCTGCAAACACATCACCACTTATATCTGGCCACCTAACTACCCAGCCTCCAAGTGAGCAAAATAACCCATTCATGGATGTCAGACAATTTCTGCAAACACATCACCACTTATATCTGGCCACCTAACTACCCAGCCTCCAAGTGAGCAAAATAATCCATTCATGGATGTCAGACAATTTCTGCAAACACATCACCACTTATCTGGCCACCTAACTACCCAGCCTCCAAGTGAGCAAATAACCCATTCATGGATGTCAGACAATTTCTGCAAACACATCACCACTTATATCTGGCCACCTAACTACCCAGCCTCCAAGTGAGCAAAATAACCCATTCATGGATGTCAGACAATTTCTGCAAACACATCACCACTTATATCTGGCCACCTAACTACCCAGCCTCCAAGTGAGCAAAATAACCCATTCATGGATGTCAGACAATTTCTGCAAACACATCACCACTTATATCTGGCCACCTAACTACCCAGCCTCCAAGTGAGCAAAATAACCCATTCATGGATGTCAGACAATTTCTGCAAACACATCACCACTTATATCTGGCCACCTAACTACCCAGCCTCCAAGAGCAAAATAACCCATTCATGGATGTCAGACAATTTCTGCAAACACATCACCACTTATATCTGGCCACCTAACTACCCAGCCTCCAAGTGAGCAAAATAACCCATTCATGGATGTCAGACAATTTCTGCAAACACATCACCACTTATACCTGGGCCACCTAACTACCCAGCCTCCAAGTGAGCAAAATAACCCATTCATGGATGTCAGACAATTTCAGAACACATCACCACTTATATCTGGCCACCTAACTACCCAGCCTCCAAGTGAGCAAAAAATAACCCATTCATGGATGTCAGACAATTTCTGCAAACACATCACCACTTATATCTGGCCACCTAACTACCCAGCCTCCAAGTGAGCAAAATAACCCATTCAGTGATGTCAGACAATTTCTGCAAACACATCACCACTTATATCTGGCCACCTAACTACCCAGCCTCCAAGTGAGCAAAATAACCCATTCATGGATGTCAGACAATTTCTGCAAACACATCACCACTTATATCTGGCCACCGCATTACCCAGCCTCCAAGTGAGCAAAATAACCCATTCATGGATGTCAGACAATTTCTGCAAACACATCACCACTTATATCTGGCCACCTAACTACCCAGCCTCCAAGTGAGCAAAATAACCCATTCATGGATGTCAGACAATTTCTGCAAACACATCACCACTTATATCTGGCCACCTACTACCCAGCCTCCAAGTGAGCAAAATAACCCATTCATGGATGTCAGACAATTTCTGCAAACACATCACCACTTATATCTGGCCACCTAACTACCCAGCCTCCAAGTGAGCAAAATAACCCATTCATGGATGTCAGACAATTTCTGCAAACACATCACCACTTATATCTGGCCACCTAACTACCCAGCCTCCAAACCCATTGATTATTATGTGTGGGGTGCAGTTGAGCGAGAGACCAGCAAAATTGCTTTTAACACCAAAGATAAGCTGAAAGTTATCATTTTGGCAGCATTCACCAGTCAAACAAGGTGACCAGCCAGAAGAGTTACAGGAGATCCAGAGGTTTTTTGGAGGTCGTGTTTGATGCCAATGTCGATTTTATTGAATAAATTTACTCTTTTAAGATACTTATACTAATTTTTGCGCAATCTAGACAACAATTTATCCATTGTACCCAGTATATATATATATGGATATGTATATATGTGTGTGTGTATGTGTGTGTGTTCGTGCATGTGTATGTTACTGAGTAATATCGATAGAGAGAGAGAGAGAGAGAGAGAGAGAGAGAGAGAGAAAGAGAAAGAGAGAGAGAGATGTAGCATAAATAGTTTGAACGGTATTTGCTTTACAAATGTCGACTCACTCGATCATACACGCACATTGCCACACAGTTATTAACATATTATTCCAAATATGTATAAATATGCATAGAAATGCTTTTATATCCATACATAAATTTTCACATATGAATCCATTTCTAAATAGAAAAGTTTATGTATATAAAATGTATTCATATATGTGTGTGTGTGTGTGTTTGGATCGATGGAAAAGTATCTTGCGTTTACAGGAATGCAGGTCCCCCTATTTTTCTAATTAAATTTTGACTCTTTTATTTTTTCTCTCTCTCACGGTTTTTCCCAACTGATTCCAACCTTATTTCCCCTTTTTAGTGTCATATTTCCACTTTAATTTCCATCGTACATGTGAAATATTATTTAATTTCGTTTCTACAACAAGGCGGGGTACGATGATTACAAGGCGAACAATATTTATATCTATATTTGTAGGCAGGTAGACATTTATGCCTGAACTCACACACACAACAACCCAAACATACAAACATGCATATATATATACGTGTGCGAGTGTCTTAGTGTATGTGTGTGTGTGTGTGGTGTGTGGGTGTGGGTGTGTGGGTGTGTGTGTGTGTGTGTGTGTGTGTGTGTGTGGTTGTATTTAGCATATCTTCTTTTAAGTATGCTTGTTTAAATAATTTAACTAGACATATTGTTAGTTTATGTTAATCTTAAACAAATAATTTTCCTGGTATGTTGATTAAAATAGTAAGAAACGCCCTATATACATTTTTACTTGTTTTTATTTTTAGTTTTAAATTCTCATGTACTATGGATCTTCACCAAAATAATTTTCAGTGGATTGATTTTTAAGACCTAATTAATTTAGTTTTCTGTTAGAACAAATAAGTTAGGAGATTTTTTATGGTTTAACCGTTACAAGATTTGAGCATACATATATGAACATTCGACGCCAATTTTAAAATTATAAGGTGTAAGGCAGGTAACATAGTTTTTAATATGAATAAACTATTGTGATTTACTTAAAATTACAACTTAGATATTTTAAAGACTTACTGCTTTAGGCAGTTTAGAATATTGTTTCAATGCTCATAATTAATTTTGTTTAGTGTTGGTTTTAATTTTTTCGAGAAAATAAACTTTTGTTTATTTTTATGTTGGAGTATGCATGTATTGTCAATTAATATTTCTTTAAATCGTGAATCTGGACACAAATGTTTGTTTAAATGCTGTGAAATCGTTGATGAATCTGACATAATGTAAGCTTTTTAAAATTTTATATATATATTCTGTTTTAAAAACATGCATATGTATTTATATAAAGCTCAAATATCTTTCCACACGCAGACACACACACATATATAGTTTTAATGTAAAGAATTTGTCACTTCAATTGAGCAGGTTCATGCCGATTTCGAAGTTTCGTGAAAACACCGTTATTATATCTTCACTCATCGCGGCTGTTTTTTTATTTTTATTTTTATTTTTACTCTACTGAAATATTGGTATTCACAAAAAATAGCAGTTAAATTGATATATAACTGATTCATTCTTTTTTTATCAAATCGTGAAATTAACTTCTTTTTCTTTTTTTTTTCTTGAGTCCCGGTTTCTTTTCTTATTCATAAGTAGCCAGAAGTAATGTTATATTTTCTGGGAGCGGTCCCGCTTGCAATTGGTTGATTTTCTTTTTATTAATTTTTATTGCGCAGATGTTTAATTTTCTTTTAATGCTTTATTTATTTCTTTTAATGTACGCGTCAGTGGGTGTCCACTTAACTGTTTTGTATTGAATAGGTGTCCACATAATTACCTTTTTTATTTGTTTTTTTCTCTTATCATTTGGGTTGACCTTTTTTTACTATTTTTACCTTTTTTTCTTACCGTGTTGATGTGTTTGTCAGCTTAAGGGTTTTTTTAAAATTGTATTATGTAATGGTTAGGTATGTGTGTTCTTTATCGTTTATTTGTGTTTGTGGACTTTCTAAATCATTTCCTTTTCGTTTGGTGGTTTTTATATTATTTTCTGTTTTATCGTGATTGAGTGTTTTTATATTTATGTTTTTATTTGCTTTGATTTTGTTGTTTTTCCTTTTTATTTGTGTAGCAAAGCTGATATTAGGTCATATGTCTACATTTTCCCATTATCTCCTTTCTTTTATTTAATATTTTTTCTTATTTGGCTTTTAAACTTGATTATTACTAGTTTCTCTTTCATATATAATCTACAGTTTTTGCTCTTGCTTCTGTGCGATATTCACTTTTTACAGTTTTCCATTTAATTTTGGTAGTAATGTTAATTTCTTTCTGGTTCCATATATATTTTGACAGTGTTGTGTTGACTGTTGTTTTGTGATTATTTAATGTTTCTTTAAAAGATGTTTCTGTTGTTCCTATGTAAAGCCTTTCCTTTGTGTTGGTGTTATTTGTCACGATAGCTTTGTATATTGTTCTGTTGGTTAGGCATTTATTTATTAAATGGGTTGTTGTTTTTCCTTCGGCAGGAACCAACTAACGTCTATATCCACTGGGCCATGTGTCCTTCAGGACAAGAACAACTGAATTTTTGGAACTTACGGACACAAGGATAAAGACGTTGGTTAGTTCTTGGCTTGACTCTTACAGCTGTGAGTTCTATACCAGGCTACATCAGTGGTGAACAATTACCTGCAGGGTTAGAGGGAGATAACTCATGACTTCCAATCAAGCCTTTAAGCAAGGAATGAAGATGATATACTCCAATTATTATAATAAAGAGTCCGGTTCAAAATTACTAACACCTGAAGAAAGCCGGAGCGTACAACGGCGGAAACGTCGTACAAACGGCAACAAAGATGAGGACAGTAGTCCAATAATGTAAATACTGATTCATTCTTTTTTTATCAAATCGTGAAATGAACGTTATCCTGAGTAGCTACCCATTTAGATTTTTTTGTACTAATGCAGGTGGCCTTAGGCTATATCCTTGTTCCTACTTTGTTCGTAATTTTTATTAACAACATTCCTGATGCATTCAGCTCTCAACTTTGTATCTATATTGATGACACAAATATTTACCTCTGTTTCGATTGGGGCAAAAATGGTTAATTCATTTTAGCACCTCCAAAACATTTTTCCATTAAGGTGCGGGGGATGTTACTTCAGCTTCTGAAGATGGCTTCACGAAGTTCATTTTTTGTTGAATATTGTTTGCCATTTCGATGAACCATCCTCAAACATTTGTCATCCATCCTCAAACATTTTCAATTGAGTTCAAGTCTGGTGAGCATGCAGGATGTCCCAAGAGATGGACCCCATTTTCTAGTAGAAAGGTCAAGGTCCGTCTTGCAGCATGGATTGCAGCATTATCCTGTTGAAATAACCATCCATCCACACACAAACGATGGCCCTCCATCATCAATGATGCTTTTTGTAGCATGCTAACATAACCAGCTGCTGTTTGACAACCCTGCACCACCTGGAGCTCCATCGTCCCTCTGTGAGAAAGGCACCCTATACCATTAGGGACCCTCCACCACTATGACGTGTGGAGAAAATTTCAGAAAGCATGTTTTTGTTATGCCAATATCATTGGAAGCCACCAGGACCATCTACATTGAATTTTTTCTCATCAGAAAACAGGACTTTCTTCCACTTCTCAACGTCCCATGTTTGGTATTCACAACCAAACTTTAAGTAGTCCACCTTGTGACGTGGAAGCAGCTGAGGAATTTGTTTACGCTTTTTATTTACCATGCCTTTTTGTCGCAAGTGTCGTCTGATGGTTACGGGACTGCAATCAGCATATGTGACTGCCTTAATTTGACTAACAACCTGTCTTATTCTCTTACTCAATGCAGGAGAAATTGTTTGGGGACTACCAGAGAATTTTGCTTTTCCATAATTCTCACTGTTCTTTAGAAAGTTGAAAATCACAGTTTTACTGCGATTTAACTTAGCTGCGATCACCCGCTGCGACAAACCTTGCTTATGAAATTCTAGAATTCGAGAACGCTCAACTTTGGTAAGTGTGCTTGCTTTATGCATGGTAGCAGACAATGAATGTCTATTATGGTTAATCATGAGCCGTTCTAAGCATCGTATTTTGGCTTTAATTTCAGGTGAAAAAAAGGACAAAACTTCTCCAACATTTGGATAATTTTTTTTATAAGTTGGTTCTAAGCTTTCGGTTCACATGAACCATCTTCAGAGAGGTTACAAGGACGTTAACTTAAAAACATCCACCATCAGCGACGATTTTATCTGTGTTGACATAAAACTTTGCTAAACAACGATAACAGTTACCCAAAATAGTTGTCTAATATATATATATATATATAATAAAAATACGAAAATGACCGACTGATTTCAATCCCGATTTTCGTCAAGGTCAACTGGGACACTTTTAATTCTTCAATATTTAAACTATTAAAAGTTACGACGAATCAAGATGAAAGGGGAAAATATTATAGGAAGGGGATGTGCAGGCACTAACTGGTAATTAGATGGTGTCCAATTACATATTCTCTCCGTTTACAGAGAGACTGGGTCCTAGTTTTGATATACAGTGACTCCAACGCTTGTAAATGAAATGCTGAGTATGAACCTGACAACACAGTGAATTGGTCCACACTGAAGCCTTTCACACAATTTCTGTTACTTATCAAGTGTTCAGCAATAGCTGACCTGGAAGTGTTCACAAGTTGACCTGTACGGACATCCGTTTTGAGAGTTCATAGTGGCACATGTTGCTTGATTCTGCAATCCAATCTCTGTAACGCCTTTTCTATGTAGTCATTACCATAACATTTTTTTTCTTAATCAATTTCACCCCGAGCAAGGCGGAAATGCCACTGATGAGCGGGGGGCTACATAACTGTAAAAGAAAAATATTTAGAAGAGAGTGAGGAGTACAAACTAGTTAGAAAGGAGCAATAGAAAGCTGAAAATGCAGGTGCGATGACAAATACATAGGTGGAGAGAAAGGGAGGATATACGGGGGTGGGGAGAGAGCTAGAGTCCAGTGGTTAATAGATGAGTATTGACATTGCATTTAAACTTCTGGAGGTTGTAGCCATCAGGAAAGCAAGAATATGGGAGCGAGTTCCACAGGCGGGAAGTGCGAGAGAAGAAGCTGCAAGAGTAGAATTGTCGTCTGCATTTGACTAACCTAACTGTGAATGGGTGGGACCCAGTTGCCTATCTGGTTGCACGAGTAAACACCTGTTGAGGAGGCACCAGTGACTTAAGTTCGTCCGAGCAGAAGCCATGAAAGTATTTATAGAACAGACAAAGGGAGGCCACATTTCGACGGTGGGAAAGTGGCTGCAGTCGAGCCGCCAGATCAGTACCTATCACATTACAGACTCTCCTTTGGAGCCTGTCAAGAACACTGAGGAGAACGGCAGGGGCGCCTGACCATAAATGACGGCAGTACTCCATGGACGGACGGATGGTTGACTTGTATATATGCAGGATGAATTCAGGCGGAAAAAACATTCTGAACCGACATAGGGACCCAACCTTCTTAGCAGTAGATGTAGCTATGAATTCGATATAGTGGTTCCATTTGAGGTCTCAGGAAGAATGGTTTGGTCCATGCTTATATGGAGAGGTTGCCCGTGATGGTTGACAGACAACAGCTTGGTCTTAGACGCATTGAAGTTGACTTCTTGCCCCAATTCGCCACAGAGTGTAGATCCAGTTCAAGGTCAGTAGCGAGATTATGTCTATCCGCCACGACAGGTTTCTTAATGATGCGGGGGTATATTGTGGTGTCATCTGCGTAGATGCCTACGTGGCACTTGATCTCATCTGGGAAGTCGTTGATGAAAATAAGGAAGAGCGTCGGGCCCAGGATAGAGCCCTGGGGGACACCAGCATTCGTGCTGTAGGATGAAGAGGCATGCCCGTTCAAAACGACCTTCATTTTGCGGTTATTTAAAAAAGATTTGATTAGGTCAAGCAGGTGACCGGTAATACCGTAACTCCGTAGCTTGCATAGAAGGCCAGAGTGCCAAACCCTGTCAAAAGCCTTGGAGATGTCCAGAGCAACCGCGAGAGCCTCGTCAGACTCATCAAGGGCCTGGAGCATGTATTCCGTTACGTTTGTTAGCATGTCGGCCGTGGACCTGGCAAAGCGGAAGCCATATTGCCTGTCAGAGAAGAGTTTGTGAGCAGTAAGATGTTGAACTATTTCAGCATTGATTATGGCCTCGAACACTTTCCCGAACACTTTCCCGAATATCGGTAGAAGAATGATAGGGCGATAGTTGGATGGGTCCGAGGGTTCACCACAATTCTTAAATACAGGAACGACTGAAGAGAACTTCCAGCATGCAGGAAACCATGAAGCAGAAAGGCAGTTGGTAAACAGTTTAGAGAGGACGGGGGAAAGTTCAGGAGCACACCTCTTAAGGAATATCACCGGGATTCCATCGTCACCACTTGCCTTATGGGTGTCAAGTTTTGAAATTTCTCGGGATACTTCTGTCGGGGTAATATATACGTCGTGCAGTTTGGCCTCAGTTCTAATAGGGAAGTCGGGTGCGTGTACTGCAGATGAGTCAAATGTAGAGTTGGATGAGAATCTGCGGGCAAACCACTCAGCTTTATCCGCAGAACGGAAGAAATATGATGGGGAGGAAGTAAGTCCTTTTTCATTGATAGGAAAGCAAAACGAGTGCCAGGATGGACTCTAACCTGAGCAGAAAAATAACTGCTCTAGAAATTTGCTTAGCCAGTTGCTCACTACGTGAACCAATATAAGGTAGCCTTAAATATACTGGACATTTTCCCACAGTATAAGGCTTACTTTTTGAAAATTGTTTATTTTATCCCGCATCACACGGGATATATATAAATTTCAACCACTTCTATAGCGATATTGTTAGGTGTTTTTGTCTCTGTTTTTGTTATTTTTATTCATGTTTTGTATGTTACGTAGTAATTTATTTTTGTGTTCTTTTTACACACACACAGAGGCACACACACACGTGCGCATACACATATATATATGTGTATTATGTTGCTTTTATTTGCTTATATATTATGCATATTTTGTGGTTCGCATGAAAAATATAATTGTCTATTTCTCTTTTCATAATAATATATTTTATATTAATATAGTTATGAAAATATTACTATACGGATATGCAAATTTTCAGTATATTTATCTGCATGCCAAATATGAATGCATAAGCGCATGCGCTCGAAAAAGTATTTACCTCTGTAAGTTTTTATGCATGTGTGAATCGTGTTCGTTTATGGGTATATTTTGTGCGTCTCTCGATAATGATATAAAATTGTTAAAATGATTTAAAATGTAATTTCGATGAGTATATTTCGTCATTTTTATGAGCCCCTTTTTAATTTCCTGATAATATTTTCTCTTCTATTTATGTAAATATCGATAATAAATTAGCTTTAATATATATGCAAAATATCAATAGGCAAATATTACAATTCTACTCGAAATATTGGCATGAAATAGAATGAAAGGAATATAAGTCAATTAGAACTTATTGAAAAAGATATGGGGATTATTTTAAATATTTTATTACAACTTTTAGTTCGCCACCGGGCCAAATAGGGAGAGATTGGTTGAAAGGAAGATTGTGTTGCATCAAGTTTCTAAATAGTGTAGGCATATCTACATTGTAGGTTAACCTTCGAGTTAACTACTTTTAAATGAGTTAGAATCATCCTTTCTTTTATGAGCTGTACCCCCGAATGTTCGTTGTGGTGCAGTGGGTATCGGCTCGGAATGAGAAAACGAAAAACGAATGTATCAAGTGATGCAACTTCCTATCCTTTGTAGCTTAAAGTAATGTTTGTTTCTTACAATCTTCTTCAATACTTTACATAAGCTCATGTGTTAATATACTTGGTATTTTCAACTGCTTTTTTGACTTCACCATGTCCTGGACGTATCAAAATCTTTGATCGTTCTTCTCTTATTATGTGCCCAGAAGTTTTCTTTCTGATTCTCATTATAGATGCCTTTTTTACATTTTATTACAGATTTCTTCTTGTCCACATTCTCAGATTATGGCATTCTAAACATTCTTCTGTAGAACCAAATTTCTGTTGTATCATTTTTCTACTTCATATATGACGAAATTGTCCGTTGTTTACCGTCACAGGGGCGGATTTATATAGTATAGCAGTTTCTTTGTTTCTGTCGAAATTGTCCAGTTCCTTAATTTTTGCTTAGCGTTTGGAAAGCATTTTTGCTATTGTAATGCGACTTCAGATTTATGGGTCATATTTACCGTCGGTCGTCTATAGAAAATAAAAAAATAAAAAAACATTTCCATACAGTCAAACTCCTACGCATTTCCGATTTTGATGATTGCAATTCGTAGACCGCATCATCGGCTTATCCCGTTAGTGGTGACCATACCTTTCCATCACTTTACCATTGATGGTTAATCACTTTTCTTTTCTTTTTTTGCGACCTTGTCTAAGAGTTCCTGAAGTTTTATTTCTGCTTCTGCTATCAACACAGTGTTATCTGTATGCCTATTTTTACGCTCACCAATATTAAATCCTATTAAGAAATAAATGACTAATTACTTAATTGTTAATAGTCTGTACCTAATGACTGTACAATTTATATGGCTTCGCTTACAATGAACTCTTCTGTGGTCGAGTGGTAAGACACGTCAGATCTAATACCGGCTTCTCCCCGGTATATGGGAGTCGCAGGTTCGAATCCTACCGGAAGATTTCTCGAATATTTAGTCCAGTAGATATATAAAAATATACAGTTTAATTATAGAAAAACAGACTATAAACTCAGATACGAGTATGCATATATTTACGGGTTTTGGTATACGTGGTCAGCAGGAACTTCGTCTTTGTAGCTGCTGCCGCAGAAGGATCTGTTAAGAGCACGTTTCCTGAAATGAAATTTCTGTACACATGCTTCTGGACCTCATGCTATTCTATGCTCTGACACGACAAGAAAATGTTAAAAAGACAAAGGTACTTATAACGCCAAAAACAATGTGCTCAGAAACAGTACTAAAACAGGGACAAAAATAAATCACTTACTGTGACAATGAAAATAATAGAAGTAATGTTCAATTTCTTCATTCTCGCACCAACAAAATCTAATTACAAAATTGCACATGGCTTTTCGTCACACAGCTGTTTATATATATAACGAGGTAACTTAAATCTGCCCGTAGAAGTCCTCCATTATCTAAAGTGACCTTTCATTTCTACTCTACATTATGGTAGAATAATGAGTTGAACAATATTTTGAACGCAGATAGCAGTTTAACATTACCTTCACAAAAACGAAAACAAAGGTGACTTGTAACTTAAAATACCTTCACCATAACGCGCCAGTGATTATCCTTTTGTGTAGTAAGTGAATGAACTTTGCAAGTTGTGAGTCTCCACTTCACACGTGCACAGTTAACATGAAAGCGCTTCTTGCACTCACCTGTAAACTCTACAGATTGCCATAAGATTCTCCATTTTAAAAGTGCACGAAGTTGTTAACGATTTCCAAGGTGTCTGGAGCCATATTTGTTTGACTCTAAACCAAAGTCCGTGGAGTCTCCGGATTGCCTCGATTTTGTCGAATAATCATATTATCCGGCAATGCAGGAATCTTCATTTGACCGTTATTGGCAACATCAAAAGTACCACAGACACCACCTGCGTAACAGTTCATGTAAATGACCATTCAGACCCTCGAAGTTTCACAACTGCCAATCCCATAAAAAGCTTCAGCTAAAGAAAAGGATCATATATGCATATCAGTGATATTAAACTTGCTTGTTTTGAGCTTCTTCATCAATCTTACCGTATCAAAGATTACCGTCCGATCCACATTCTGTAGGATCATTGATATCAGCGTCACTACGTTACAGGTTAACCGAAGAATGAAATGTTCATAGTAATCACTATTCCCAAACACTTGTGTATTTGTATAAGCATCAGATGTTATTTTTGTGGGTATATGAGTTGACACACTGTATTTTAAATAGTGCTTATTTCGTCTTGCAGACGAGTGAAACATTTAAAAAATTGTTCCTTTCAGCAGGATTTGAACCTGCGTTTCTCTTAGCAAGAGGAACTAGCATGCTTTGACCGTTAAGATCTCAAAATATATATTTGCTCAGTTTTGTATCCGAAACGGAAAGAAAGCAATTTCTAAAGAATAAATGAATTTTATATTTTAATACGACATTTTTTAAAATAATATTCATTTATTGAATTTAAAAAAATCCATTATTTCTTTAGAAATTACATTTCGGAGGTTAAATGAGCAGATATGCATTTTAAGAAAACCTGAACGAGTGAATGCAGACAAGGCAAACAGAATCATGTGTAAGCCGGATCAGACGGTGGTTCCTATTGCAAGGGGGACATTTTTTCGAATCCTACCAGAGTGTTTGTTTTCTCCAAGTTTTATTGTGTGCACTGACCGGGGGACAAAATAAACACTGTTTAAGAAAGAAAAAAGCGAAGTGTCTACTCATACAAGATTTTTCATTAAAAATGACATTTGAAGCAATAAAAAATATGCCTGACTACAAAAGAAAATATGTATGTATGGTGTATTTAAGCAGTATTTATTTATTAATACAAATTTACTTAAAAACCAATGAAGACATTTTGCGTCAAGTCTGTTGATTCTTTCAGATATAGTGTATTCGCACAATTTTTCAGTTTGAATTAACGTGTCTTCAAGAGTCAGCTTGTTTTGCGTCGTTAACCTTTCAGTTATGAAATAAATTTAATGTGTTTTTATGCTTAATGGTAATGGTAATATTATCTGTTTCCTTATAAGGAAATATTCAACGTTGATTGACCGAGCAGCTAGTGCTGCTTTCGGTTGAAATTAATAAAATCTTTGTCTTCAAACAATTTTTCCATGGAAACAGATTTTTCAAGTTCAGTAACTGTTATTGCCCTTTGGAGTATTGATCAAGTTTCTTTCCTAACATTTATTGTGATTAAGATCATGATTATGTTATTTTCTCTTCACGTTGCATGCAGTCTTCGTTTTATGTGTTTCTGCTGCTGTTGGCAGTTCTCAAGTGACGTGATTTTTGTTATTTAGTGAATTTCTTGGTTCTTGATTCTGTAGAGATGCTAGTTGTAGTACAGTGGGTAGCGACTTGGAACGATAAATAGGAAATCCGAGTTCGAATTTCAATTTAATTCGTTGCATTAACATGCGTAAATACTCTTGGGAAAGGTATTAATCCGTCTCTCCTCCCTCCAGCTAAAACTTAAATAGTCGGACAGATTGGGTTCATTAGCATAGGTTTGCAACAAGTCCACCGCTGAAAGTAATAGCAACCTACTGTGGGAAAATGTTCTGCCGAGTCAGTCATGTTTCTTTCGCGACATGATCGCTCAAGCATGTATCATGTATATCACTTAACTGAGTATCATTCTACAATGTTAAAAGAAGAATGTTCTTCGGCAAGACCTTCAGGCTTCATCCACTTTTTTTCACTACTGACCTTAGATAGTTGTTGTATACAATTGACAGTTTAGATATTCATGAACAGTTTTGTCACCATGGATAACTTGCTTATGAAAATTTTAACCTGGCAAGTTTAATTGAGAATATGATTTGTGTTTTAAGGTTGATGAAATTGGTGGTGTTGGGCGAAACTTCTTCTGGCACAGCTTATTCTACGTTCAATTTTTGTTTCTCCTATAGTTAATTTGTTATATCGAAGCCACACATCGATCCATCTGAAGTGTTTAGCAATTATTTATTTCATGTCTTGAATTTTTACAATGGATTTTGGGTAGGTGTATACGTTGTTTAATTCCAGATCATATTAGCTGTTTTGCTAATGTTTGAATTCCATTTCTTGGAACACTTGATAGAGGATGTTGATCTTCTTTACAAGGTCATTCTTATCTCAAGATGCTTCAGTATGTATTACTAATCTTTTGCATTTTATGTGATATTTTGATATATTGTGATGTTGGTAAGCATCATATGTTTTGTATTCTGTTGTCTTTGTTAGCCATATGTAATTCAATCGAGTTATTATTGTAGGAATAACAAGTTGATGAATAACAACAAGAACATATACTTGAACTTTCATTTCTTTCTGATATCAAGTGTACTTTTGTTTTTCATTTCTTTGAAATTTCTTTGCTCACATGTTCCGTCCATTCGCAGCATCCGTTTGTAGAAGCGCAACTTTGTCGTTTACATACTGTGACTTACGATCCGAAAGTAAAACGGCTTCTAATAAGCTCACTTGAGTGTTTCGCTGGCTGTAAGGAGAGGAACGCATATAGCAAGGTTCAGCTAATAATCCAAGTGCTGTAAGCACTTTGTATAGTTTCTCTGCACGCTGTGTCTGTGTGTTTGAAAGTGAGATGAGACAATCAACGGAGGAAAATAACGTATCCCTTTCAATGTAAAAGGCCTCATGGTGAAAATATTGTGAAGCACTGAATACCCTCAGTTCATTCATGTTAATTAATGTTAAGCGACATTATGTTTGCTAAGCACAAAGCTAGAAACCAAGGAAAAATTCCGGCTGAAAAAGAAAACAAAAACGAAACATATGCGACATATGACGTGTAAGAAAAAATGTCACGCGTTCTCCATACTTCGGGGTATATGACGTAACATTCATCAACGAAATTTACCGAGTTCTTCTGTGTTTTTCCTATCTTATGAAATAAATAAAATTTTGCCTGAATAATAATAATTTCAAGGTCGATAGTTTATTAAAACAAATATATGCTTGTCAAAAAAATTAAAGAAATTTTTTCCTGCTTTGTGCTTTTTTTAATGTAAACAATATCCCAGTTGTATTAGACATTTTTTTATTATATAGTTAATGATTTCTTCAAATCGCGGAGAAGATCACTTACGCGTCTAAATATGAAATCACCTGTCTTGCACTAGTTGCTGTGAATCGAATCTTTTTTGTCTTATGTTGTTGAAAATGAGCCGAACCAGTTTGCTACGATTTTGGTTTTTTATAGAAATGAGCACACTCACAGATTATACACTAGAAGGCAGTGGAATGGAACGGCCGTAACTTTGTGGTAGCTTTAAAAGGAGCACAGTGAGTAAAAAGAAGTACTCTTGCAGGTTGTAAAAGCTTCAATAGAATTGCCGTAACATTGTGTTAGCAGCAAAAGAAGTGAAAAGAGTGAATTCAATGTTCCAAAGAGAATAAAATGAAAAAAAAGGGGGACGTACACAGGTTGAACAGCTGAAGAATGCTGTAGAATGTAACTACCGTAACGTAATGTTTGCAAAAAATAAATAAATAAATAAATAAAAGCATTTCACTGTTCCGTACAACACTTGAATTTAAAAGAAGAATTCCTCTCACACGTTGTAAGCTTGAAGTAGGGTTTAGAATTGAAATGCCGTAATATTGTGGGAGCATGAAATAAAACTTAATGAAATTTAAAGTGATTTATGAGAAAATCATTGACTAAAGTTACAATATTTGTTACGATTACTGTTCTCAGAACTTATAGTAGTTGTTTAGTCTTGTCTGAAAGAGTTTAGAATCAAGAAATGATCACAAAGGAAGAATCGACACCGCCTTGTCGACATGGTAAAGAAAATTTAAAGTAGAAACCGTTGGTTTACAGTAAAGTATAAAAACGGAATATTTCCAGTAAAATAACGGGGTGAATGAGACCGTTAGATGAAATCTTACTTGATGCGGAAACTCAGAGTACCAAATAATGCAACGAGTTATTAGGTTTTTGCATATAATCGTTCATTCTTTTTCTAATGTTCTGCGAACGATCTCGAAGAATAACATTTCCTGGGTTGTTTTGCTTCTTTTTAATTCTGGTTATTTTATGAAACTGTTGTCTAACGTTGGTGATATTTTATTTCAGATTAGAAAACCGTTTGAGTTGGAATGCCAAATAAACAAGAATAAGCATGTTCGACATCATCTTCTCTTTGCTTTTTTTTTAAATCAATGTCATAAATCTGCTCAAGGTATTGACTTCATTAACGACAGAACTGCACAAAAAAGATTTACCATTTCAAGGCATAGAAGTTAGAACCCACAGATTCTTCCCGTTCTGACCAAAATGTTCAGTTTAATGATAACGGATTGAATGCGCTAATTAAAGAGGAACCACGAAATAAACCCAGGGAATTGGCTTAGGAGATGACAAGCTCTTATATTATGATTGCTCATCATCTTTGCACAATGCGTAATGTCAAGAAACACGCACAACGGGCGCCACACGTAGTGGCAGAGAGAAACAAATCGCATCGCATTTCCATTGCCGCCAGTTTACTCGCGCTACACCACACACTGCTCGAAAGAGCTCGGTTGGGAAATTTTATCCAACCACCATATTCTCTTGATTTTATTCTTTTGGAGTATGAGCTTTACGGGTCGCTTTCTAACAATTGACGGGCGTTTTTTTCAACAACAATGTGGAGCTTAAAACGTGGTTTGATCGATTTTTCAAGTTAAAACTCACCGATTTCTGTTGTTGAGGCAATGAATCAAATATTGTTGAATGATTCATCAGAACTTCTACCAAATAATGAATAGTAAAATGAATTAATAATAAAAAAATAGAATTTATGTAACAACCTAATAATAATTGCATTAATGATTAAAACAAAATATTGTTCGTGCGTTGTGGTGCAGTGGATATCAGCTCAGAACAAAAATTCGGAGTTTTTTTTTTTTTTTTAATCATTTCACTCCGAGCAAGGCGGAAACGCCACTGATGTGCAGGGGGCTACATAAATGTAAAAAGATTAATTAGAAAACAGTGAGGAGTACAAACTAGTTAGAAAGGAGCAATAGAAAGCTGAGAAAGCAGGTGCGATGACAGATACATAGGTGGAGAGAAAGGGAAGGTTATACGGGGTTGGGGAGAGAGCTAGAGTCCAGGGGTTAGTAGATGAGTATTGACTTTGCATTTAAATTTCTGGAGGTTGTAGCCGTCAGGAAAGCAAGAATACGGGAGCGAGTTCCACAAGCGGGAAGCGCGAGAGAAGAAGCTGTAGGAGTAGAATTGTCGTCTGCATTTGGCTAACCTGACTGTGAATGGGTGGGACCCAGTTACCAGTCTGGTTGCACGAGTAAACACCTGTTGAGGAGGCATCAGTGACTTAAGTTCGTCTGAACAGAAGCCATGAAAGTATTTATAGAACAGACAAAGGGAGGCCACATTTCGACGATGGGGAAGTGGCTGTAGTCGAGCCGCCAGATCAGTACCTATCACATTACAGACTCTCCATTGGAGCCTGTCAAGAACACTGAGAAGAACGGCAGGGCACCTGACCATAAATGGCAGCAGTACTCCATGCACGGACGGATGGTTGACTTGTATATATGCAGGATGGATTCAGATGGAAAAAACATCCTGGATCGACATAGTGACCCAACCTACTTAGCAGTAGATTTTGCTATCGATTCAATATAGTGGTTCCATTTGAGGAACAGAGTAAGTCCGAGGAGGAGTAATGTATTACTCTCCGGGAGAATCGCTTGGTCCATGCTTATGGGAGCCTGTAATGGTTGACAGACAACAGCTTGGTCTTAGATGAATTGAAGTTGACAAGCCACTTCTTGCCCCAGTTCACCACAGAGTGTAGATCCCGTTCAAGGTCAGCAGCGATATTATGTCAGTCCGCCACGACAGGTTTCTTGCTGGTGCGGGAGTATATTGTAGTGTCATCTGCGTAGATGCCTACTTGGGACTTGATCTCATCTGGGAGGTCGTTGATGAAAATAAGGAAAAGCGTCGGGCCCAGAATAGAGCCCTGTGGGACACCAGCATTCGTGCTGTAGGACGAAGAGGTATGCCCATTCAGAACGACCTTCATTTTGCGGTTATTTAAGAAAGATTGGTTTAGGTCAAGCAGGCTACCGGTAATACCATAAGCGCGTAGTTTGCATAGGAGGCCAGAGTGCCAAACCCTGTCGAAAGCCTTGGAGATGTCCAGAGCAACCGCGCGAGCCTCGTCAGACTCATCAAGGGCCTGTAGCATGTACTCCGTTACGGTTGTTAGCAGGTCGGCCGTGGACCTGGCAAAGCGGAAACCATATTGCCTGTCGGAGAACAGTTCGTGGGCGGTGAGATTATGAACTATTTCAGCATTGATTATAGCCTCGAATACCTTCCCGAATATCGGTACAAGATTGATAGGGCGATAGTTGGATGGGTCCGAGAGTTCACCACAATTCTTAAATACAGGAACAACTGAAGAGAACTTCCAGCATGCAGGAAAGAAGGAAGCAGAAAGGCAGTAGTTAAATAGTTTAGAGAGGACAGGGGAAGTTCCGCAGCACACCTCTTAAGGACTATCACCGGGATTCCATCGTCTCCACACGCCTTATGGGGGTTGAGTTTTGAAATTACTCTGGATACTACCTTCGGGGTAATGTACGTCATGCAGTTTGGCCTCAGTTCTAATAGGGAAGTCGGGTGGGTGTACTCCAGACGAGTCGAATGTGGAGTAGGATGAGAATCTGTGGGTGAATTTGAGTTGAATTCGTTGCATTTACTTACGTACATATAACATTGGGAAATGTATTAAACAATCTTTTCTGATCCAGCTATCTATTAAATGACAGGACAGCCTTAATGGCCAAATAGTCTACTGTGGAAAGTACCGGCAACCTACTGCGGAAAAATCTTCTGCCCAGTTAGTCATGTCTCTTTTGAGACATAGTCGCCTAAGCGCATATCACGTATGACACGTAACTGACTAACTGGCTGTTCATCTAAGGGTAAATGTATTTTTAAATTGTTTATAAAGGTTTAAAGTAAAATTCATATGTGTATTTTTGATTATATTCATCCTGCTAATTCGGAGCGCATTTTATTCTTTCATAAAACCTAACCATTTTTGGTTTGAGTCTAAGCTATTAAGTTGTAACTTAAACTTGATATTTTTGTAGCGCAGTGTCTATTATTGTTTAGTGTCTTCATTAACAATTATGTATGTTATGTATGATCTGTCAAGACAAATTTTACGCTCTTTTACAGGTTTTCTAAGTACTCGAATGCAATGACTGCATGCGCCTTCAAAAACTCTGCTTTAACTGAACTGCAAAATTAGGGCGCTTAATTTGATATTAAACTAGTATCTTCGCAATCACATTTGCTTTTCTCGTTTATTTTCAAATGTGAGACACTGAGAGCCAAGGACGCATTTCAAAAGCTAAGCAGAGTGTTGAGAGACAGGAATATTTTCGTTGGAAATAAAGAAAAAAATACTGGACTGTTATGTGATATCTGTCCTTGTATATTGCAGCAAATGCTGGATGATCTCCTCAAAAATGAAGGGGAGACTCGAAGCAAGAGAAATGTGATTCTGCAAAAGGATACGGAGATAGCATGGACCGAACATGTGAGCAACGACAAGGGATAGGGACAAGTGGTAGTCTGTGATCGCCAACGTTTTTAAGGGACACAATAAATAAAAAATAAGAATGTAGATACCAATATTTGTAAAGATAAACTTGAAGCTCAAAATAAGAAAAAAACTGCGGATGAATCAGCAAAATTCTCTTTTACCTGTTCATTTTATTATTGTATAATTTAGCCTTTCTTATAACGATGTGAAAGAAATTCACCGAATCCCTTAATAGGATAAGGTAATCATGACACTTCACTTAGACCATATTTTAATCAGACACGTGCATATAATCTAGTTGCTACACAGACACATTTTACGTTGGCAAGTTAAATAAATTTCAAAACTAAACATAACATTCCAAGAAGCGACAATATTACCCATTAAGTAGAAATTAACCAACTGTTTTAATTACTAAAAACAGTAACTCTATTTTCCCCTCTCTAAACCTTATTACAGAAATATAAGCACCTGTTTGCTTATAAAATCTGCTTGAATTCAGTATAATCATTTGAAATATAAGTGTAAATACAAGCGAAACATTACTAGTTTCGTGCTATTTACTTAAATTAGTACTCTCGATGGTCACTAGTGTAAGGTAATCAGTGAAGATCGAACTTCCTACTGTTGTAATCATCCGAGAGATTAACTTATTAATCTCTAGTCTTTGAATTAAATATTTGTTCATTATACATTTCAGACGAGGATTATCATTTTTAAGATAACCTAGTCTACATTCATCAACCATGGTGAATCATAAATTCGATATATCTTTTATTAATTTAAAATATTTTCAACTATTAAAAAAATCACGAAGCCCGACTTTTAATTTTATTTCCAAAAGAAGCTTTTGCAAAGACTGGATTATTTCAAAAACTTTTCCTGCTATTTCGAAAAAACAAAAATAAAATGGTAGCCATTTTTTAAATTTAAGCGCATTTTCTGCGAGGTAAGTGCATGAGAAATCTTTTTTTTCCTCTCCGTTCTGTCTGTAATAATTTTCTTGGCTTGTTTTTTTTTTTGTTTTTTACTAACATGTTCGACTTTATGCTCCGTTTAGACTTTAACTAAGTTAAAACTTAGTTAACTCGTCACCCCTAACTTTTTTATTTCTTTTTTTTTTTTTGGCTTTTTTTAAAAATTGGAGTAGATAGCCCAAATTATCGCCCGGTTCACACTCCTCCCACGTCTATTGAACAGGAGTAGAGGCTTTCCCCTTGTTCCCTGTTTAGGATGTCGTCTCCAGCTTTCTCTTCTCTCACTTCTGACCTTAGTATTGGTGCTTCCGTGATTTTCCTGCGATCTGTCTGGTTGGTGGCAACGGCTCATCATTGTGAGGGTACCGGGTTGTCAGTTGCTGCTTCCGACTGGTAGTTAGGAGCCCTAACTCTTGCGTAGCGTCAAGAGCGGCTGCTCTGATTAACAGTTGTATAATATCGGGGTTCTTGTAGTGCCATGTCGCGCATGGATAGGTGTCCCTGCAAGCGCTTTCGGTGGGCAACCCTGAGGCCACACCTTGTTGCAGCTCTAGCCAGTTTCCCTCCCAGCACAGATCGTGGATAATGACCGCCTGTATCCTCTACCCTAGGTCCCTCACTATAAACAAAACATATGATGAACAAAAGCAGAAACAACCCTAAACCAGCTAAAATCAAACCACCTAAAGCCCTTCACTAATATCCGGGGCATTCGTACTAACTTTCCTAGCGTAGAAGCTTTCCTTCATGAAAAGTCCCCGGACATCCTAGCGCTTTGCGAAACTAACCTCAACTCTTCTATTCTCTCCTATGACCTCTCCATCCCTGGCTATCTCCCCCTCTTAAGGAAGGATTCCACTGTCCACATGCATGGGCTGGGGATCTACGTCAGCGAACACCGCCCCATAGCTAGGGTGACTTCACTTGAATCTGCTGCCCACCAGTACGTATGTCTCCGTCTGTCTCTCCTCAGTTCGGTTAGTTACTTATTCTTTCTGTACCGCTCTCCCTCCTCTCCTGACTTCTCCCTTCTAGACAGCATTGCTGACAACATTGATAAGGCTATTTCCTGCCACCCATTTGCTCACATATTTGTATTCGGAGATCTCAACGCCCATCATTCTGAATAGCTTAAAGACTCTGTTACTGATCTAGCGGGCGTCCACGCCATGAACTTCGCTATTTCCCAATCCCTTACGCAAGTGGTGGACTTCCCCACTCGCTTCCCAAGCACTCCCTCCGGACACACCTCACTACTAGATATATGTTTTACATCTGCTCCTGACGTCTCGCAGCTTTGTCCGCTCAGCAACTCCGACCATGCTGTTGTCTCTCTCAGTATTTCTTTCCACTCTCACTCCCCTCAGGAGCCTCCTACCTATAGAACTTCCTACCGCTACCAAAAAGGTGACTGGGATGCATTTCGCGATTTCCTCTGCGACGTCCCTTGGGGAAAAGTGTTCGATCTCCCAGTTGATGACTGTGCCTCTGGTCTCGTCATGGGTGAAAGCTGGCATTGATGCCTTCATACCCACCAGGAAGTATTGCCTAAAACCTCATTCCTCTCCGTGGTTCTCTCCTGCCTGTTCGGCCGCCATTGCCCACAGGAACCATTACTTCCGACTATTCAGGAGCCAGTCATCTGATCACAATAGGCGCTTATTCACGTCTGCTCGCAATAAGTGCAAGAGAATCCTGAATGACGCCAAACGGTTGTTCGCTGAGAGAATGCGACAGCGCATAGCTGACCGCAAGTTCAGCTCCAAGGACTACTGGGGAATATGCAAACGGGTGCTTAACAACTGCAAATCCTCTACACCTCTTTTAATCCATGAATTTGAGGTTCTCACATCATCTGCGGACAAAGCTGAGTGCTTTGCCCGTCGATTCTCATCCAATTCCACGTTTGACTCATCTGGATTATGTTCACCCGACTTCCCAGTTAGAACTGAGGCCAAACTGCACAACGTACATATTACCCCGAAGGTAGTATCCCGAGTAATTTCAAAACTTGACCCCCATAAGGCGAGCGGTGACGATGGAATCCCGGTGATAGTCCTTAAGAGGTGTGTCCCTGAACTCTCCCCTGTGATCTCTAAACTGTTTAACTACTGCCTTTCTGTTTTCTGTTTTCCTGCATGCTGGAAGTTCTCTTCAGTCGTTCCTGTTTTTAAGAATTGTGGGGAACCCTCGGATCCATCCAACTATCGCCCTATCAGTCTTCTGCCGATATTCGGGAAAGTGTTCGAGGCCATAATCAATGCTGAAATAGTTCAACATCTTACTGCCCACAAACTCTTCTCTGACAAGCAATATGGTTTCCGCTTTGCCTGATCAACTGCCGTAATGCTAACAACCTTTACGGAGGACATGCTCCGGACCCTCGATGAGTCAGGCGAGGTTCGTGCAGTTGCTCTGGACATCTCCAAGGCTTTCGACAGGGTTTGGCACTCTGGCCTCCTATGCAAACTACGCGGTTATGGTATTACCGGTCGCCTGCTTGACCTAAACCAATCTTTCTTAAATAACCGCAAAATGAAGGTCGTTCTGAATGGGCGTACCTCTTCGTCCTACAGCACGAATGCTGGTGTCCCACAGGGCTCTATTCTGGGCCCGACGCTTTTCCTTATTTTCATCAACGACCTCCCAGGTGAGATCAAGTCCCAATTAGGCATCTACGCAGTTGACACCACAATATACTCCCGCACAAGTAAGAAACCAGGCATAGCGGACAGACATATTATCGCTGCTGACCTTGAACGGGATCTACCCTCTGTGGTGAATTGGAGCAAGAAGTGGCTTGTCATCTTCAATGCGTCCAAAACCAAGCTGTTGTCTGTCAACCATCACAGGCAACCTCTCCTGCCTCCCATAAGCATGGACCAAGCGATTCTCCATGAGTGCAATACACTGCGCCTTCTAGACCTTACCCTCTCTTCTGATCTTAAGTGGAACCGCTACATCGAATCCATAGCTAAATCCACTGTTAAGAAGGTTGGGTCACTGTGTCGATCCAGGATGTTCTGAATCCATCCTGCATATATACACGTCTACCATTCGACCCTGCATGGAGTATTGCTGCCATTTATGGTCAAGCGCCCCTGCCGCTCACCTCAGTGTTCTCGACAGGCTCCAAATGAAAGTTAGTAACGTGATAGGTGCTGATTTGGCGGCTCCACTACAGCCACTTCCCCACCGACGAAATGTGGCCTCCCTTTGTCAGTTCTATAAGTACTTTCATGGCTTCTGCTCAGACGAACTTAAGTCACTGATGCCTCCTCAACAGGTGTTTACTCGTGCAACCAGACTGGCAACTGGGTCCCACCCATTCACAGTTAGGTTAGCCAAATGCAGACGACAATTCTACTTCTGCAGCTTCATCTCTCGCACTTCACGCCTGTGGAACTCGCTCCCTTATTCTTGCTTTCCTGACGGCTACAACCTCCAGAAATTTAAATGCAAAGTCAATACTCATCTACTAACCACTTAGCTCTAGCCCTTCCCCCACCCCATATATCCTTTCCTTTCTCTTCCCCCTTGCAACTGTCATTACACCTGAATTTTCATCTTTCTATTGCTTCTTTCTAATTGGCTTGTAATCCTCTTCTCCCTCCTCTAATTAATTTTCTTTCAGTTATGTAGCCCCCCGGGGTGAAATGATGAGAAAAAAAAGTACGAGGTAAGTGTCTAGATTTCAGCAATTTTCAGTTGAGCCGGATAGATGTAACCGGAAGTTGTATTCACACTTCTCGATTGTGGACTCCTTTCCGGCTCCATGCATTCCAACCAAATTTAATCTTCCAAAATTTAAATCTAATGTTAATCGCTATTTACTGTAATCTTGATCATTATTTTCTTATTCCGCTCATTACCAATGTTTCTGTTCCCAGTTCTTCCACACCTTGTAACACATTACGTCTTAGTGGCTTTACTGATTAGATTGGGGTTATAACGATTAAAAAAAATATTTGCCTCACTTTAGACTCAGACTGGACTCTTTTATTACAACGTTTCTTTCAAAACTGAAAACAGTTTTAAAAAAGAAAGAATAAAAATAATATAATATAAACAGAAAGAATGCATTGAAATTATCATGATCCGTGATTTACCTACTACATATATAAATACATTTCTCTTTCTCGTCTCTCCTTATTAACACTGAAACGATATGTGATACGTAGAAATCAAAGAAAAAATAAATGACTAAAAACTGGGTTCAAATAAATTAAAATCTAATTTCTATAAGAATAAAATTAAAGCAAATATCACGCGATTCACTGCTTACCTTGAATTAAGTTTTATCTCGTTAATGTAGATTTTGCTTTTTGCGAAAATAATCTTCTTTTTCAGATGAAGTCAGTTTATTGAAAAAATTACTTTCGTATTTCAAGATATTTTTGTGTTATTTTAGTAAATATATAATAAAAACTGATGCCATTGTTATTCATACTTTTGCGTAATTTAGACAAAATTTGTCCATCCCATCCTGTATATAGATACACACCGATGGTTTTTTTGTTGTTTTTTTTTTGTATCTTTTAAGTTAGCAATTAACATCTCGAATCATTTTAACAGGAAATAGAAATTTTTAAGAAATTATTTTAAAGAAGCTATTTCACTACTAAAGTACGTTTAGGTAACACTAAATATAATGGCAAATTATTGCCTCTCTATACAAAACAAAACTGCTTTCCTTGAACAACCATAGACAAACAATCCAGTCAGCCATTAGAATGGATGACGCTAGTCTACTGGAGAGCAATACACTGCACCTCCTTGATCTCGAGGTTCCCGGCAAAATCTAAAGATACGTATGTAATCGATCCTGACTTGACATCTCGACTTCAGTCAATTTCTCAACGGCTTGATGTGGTTTCTTCTACAAATATTTTCATGGCAACTGCTCTGACGAGCTTTTTTGTCTGTTGCTCCGACCACATAAATTTAAGCGTTCTACGAGATTAGCATCTACGTATCACCATTTTACCGTTGAATTAGTTAAATGCAACTGTCTCTTCTATTGTAAAAGTTATTTTCTTGCACTTCCTGCCCTTAGAGCTCCCTTCTATTTACTTGTTTCAATATCCAGCTACAATCTTCAGAAGTTTAAATGCAACGTCAACTAACATTTATCTCCTTGAATCTCATATATCTTTTTATCCTTTCTTCGACAAACTAGCCCCGTGTATCAGTTAAAGGAAAAACTAATAGAAGCCACAATGTAAAATGGAGCATATTAAAGAAACTTCAGCCTTACAGCATTAGGGATAAAGTTTGTAGGTTTTACCAGGAGGAGAGGCTGGCTATTGTAACATAACCAGACCAGGAGAATGTAATGAATGAGAGGTCTGAGGTAATGATTAACTGCAGACACGCATAAAAGTATCTTTGGCTTGTAAGAACACGATTGAGGGTGCATGTGTTTTCCTCTCCTTCACACTCTTCCTCATCCCCTTCCCTGCGCTGTGAATTCCGACGTCGTGCGTATAAAGAAAAAAGCATCAAGAAATGCGGTTTGATCATTCTGCCTGGTGAGATCGATATGGTTGAAAGTAAGTGGTGGACATTTCTTTCTTTAATATTCATATATTATTGACCACCGTGTTAAAAATGTATTTCTGCGATATTTAAACTTTAAGTAAACCTAATTTAAAGTAATATTGATTTCAAATGAGATGAATTAAAATTTATATCAGATAATATTCTTCAAATAAAATTTCAGAAGAGTATATTTTATTTTTTAAAGATCTTTTAATAAAGTGAATTACATTGTGATGAGACAAATGTAAAATTGTCACTAAAATCAGTAATTTTAATAGTTTCTAAACAAAAGCTCATTCCACTCAATTAAAATTAGTTTTGAAATACATCAAATTATTGTGCTTATTAAAAAATTTAATTTTAATCTATTAGCTTGGAATTAACAATAAAATAAATGCTTCAAGAAATATTTTTCATTTAAAAAATACATTTTAAACTTTAGGTATGTCGAATCTTTTTATGTACCAATATTGATGATTGAACATATAAATCAATATATGCGTGCACATACATCGACGTATGTAGCTAAACATTCAAACTAAAAGCAAATGAACAACTATATTATTTTTGTGGGCAAGCAAGCAAAGAAAATATTGAACAAAATATACATCGACGATCTATTTCGTCCATGATTCTGTTCTGAAATAGTTATTGTCCTTTCTGTTTTTTACTTGTTTTCGTTTTCATTTCTCCTGGCAACAATGATATTCTTACTCTATTATTTTCAATCTGTATTTCAACCCGACAACTCGCGTTCTGTATTCCAAACTGATGCATTCACATTCTGTTTCCTAATTCGGCAATTCAGTAATTCTATTGTATTTCAATTCATTTATCAATATTCTTTCGATTTTTTTCATATTTAAACATTCATTTTATTCTCATTATTCTCTTTCATTCTTTATTTTGACATTCTTGATTTCTATTCTGTTTTATTCAGTGTTCGTTTATATTTTTATTCCATTATTCTAATTTTATCCTGCTTTTTTTTTTTTGCTACTCAGATTTTTTTCTTTCAGTTTACAATACAGTCGACTTTTTATCAGATTGTTTTTAAATTATGGAATTTCAAAAATAATTTCTTCCATCTTTTACATGAACAAAATCATTTAAAATTACCTCTTTTCATAATTTATGGTAATATTTTTACTTTTATTGCAGAAACAAGTCCGCAATTGTAAAGAGACTCCTTTGAATATTTCAATAATGTCAAAATAAATTCAACACATACATAGATTTCTATGTATTTATATACAGAACAAGGAGTAACTTCGCTCTGAAACGGAAAGAAATATCCATTCTTCTAGAGATTACTAGACTTGTGGTGCCGGTGTAATATGGGGCCTACAAAATACTGTCACTGGTATATTATGGGGTCTATCTTATAAATTATCTTTTTACAAAAAGTATTATAACTGTCTGGTAAAAGTTACGGTAGGGTTAGAATTGAGGTAAAAAATTAGTTTAAAAAATAGCCGAATATTTATATCTATAAAGATACTCATATTGCGGTAGGACATATTCAAACTGTGTAGATCACATATTACACCAGAATCAAAGAGGTAGACCACATACTATGCCAGAATCAAAGATATAGACCACATACTCTGCCAGAATCAAAGAAGTAGACCACATACTATGTCTGAATCAAAGAGGTAGGTCCCATACTATGCTAGAATCAAATAGGTAGGCCACGTACTATGCCAGAATCAAAGTGGTAGACCACATACTATTCCAGAATCAAAGAGATAGACCACATACTATGCCAGAATCAAAGAAGTAGACCACACACTATGTCTGAATCAAAGAGGTAGGCAACATACTATGTCTGAATCAAAGAGGTAGGCCACATACTATGTCAGAATCAAATAGGTAGGCCATATACTACGCCAGAATCAAACCGGTAGGCCACATACTATACCAGAATCAAAGAGGTACG
This sequence comes from Ascarosepion bandense, assembly GCA_037127315.1. Taxonomy (NCBI): domain Eukaryota; kingdom Metazoa; phylum Mollusca; class Cephalopoda; order Sepiida; family Sepiidae; genus Ascarosepion; species Ascarosepion bandense. Next base: position 4,940,742 of record JBBBDQ010000555.1, read on the forward strand.
ACACATACTATACCAGAATAAAAATGGTAGACAACACACTATACAAGAATCAAAGCGGTAGGCCAGATATTATGTCAGAATCAAAGAGGTAGACTACATACCATGCCAAACTCAAAGAGGTAGATTATATACTGTGCCAGAATCAAAGAGGTAAGCCACATACTATGCCAGAATCAAAGTAGTAGATCCCATAGTATGCCCGATTCAAAACGGTAGACCACATACTATGCCAGAATCAAAGAGTTAAGACGCATACTATACCAGAATCAAAGAGGTAGGCTACATACTATGACAGAATCAAAGCGGTAGGCCAAATACTATACCAGAATCAAAGAGGTATGCCAGATACTATGCTAGAATCAATGGGTTAGGACACATACTATACTAGAATCAAAGAGGTAGACCACATACTATACCAGAATCAAATAGACCACATACTATACCGGCACCAAACTTGTTACCTCATGATGGTAGAGGTTTGTTAAAGACGTATGTTTTGAACAGGCATTTTATCCACATTTTCCGTTTTCTTTTCACATAGTTTTCAATAGGGTTACGACCTATCCCATGCTTAAAATATGGGTAATTAAATTGTTTTCAGAATATTTATAATTTTATATTGACGCCTTCTGAAACCCTAGGGTGATTGATATTAGGCTATACTGACAGACAGTTTTTCATCTAAAGAATTCGACCTTCCTAGGTAGTATTATTGTAACTTTGTGCCAAAGTAAGCTAAGAAAAAATCTAGATGCCTCAACTTATTATTATTTTAGTCCTTGTTTGTAATTCCTCGGGGATTCTTTGATTTTATTGACTATTACTGGATTTATACGTGAAAAATTCACGTTATTTTAAAAAAAGGTAATTCTTTAGTTAAACATTGAATAAGCACATGGTGAGTACGGCAATAGAATATCTCTAGAAATTCGACATAACGTCTCGTTAAATATTTAAGCATGACAACTTGAATAAAATATTACAATAACAATAATCAATATAAATGCTGATCGATATTTAAAAAAGTGAGGGGTACAAATGAAAATGTCTGAAATTGACAACGTTTTTAATTTTAGTGAAACAGGAGTTAAACTCTTTTCTTGCTTTTATTTTCTGACTGAAACCAGGTAGCGTCTCAGATGTCTTTCCACACGGTCAATTACTTCATTACTTATATAGGCATAGGCAGGACAAAAAGGACAAGCCAACTAATGGAGCTGCAAACAAAATTATAATGAAATTATGGTGATTTTGATTACTACAACTACTAAAATGTACCAAATATTCCTACCACAACTATTTGCCATTTCACGCGATATGGTGTGAAAAACACTTTAAAATTCAAATCTGTCTACACAGTATACATGCTGATTTTTAACAATATATTGATTAATTTCAGTGTTTAATTGGGTTTGTAATTCTTCAATTTTTTTTGTTTACAATATTCTTCTTGCTCATTCCAAGCAACCCAGCGATTATGCCAGATATTGTAATATACAGACTTTCGTTGTCAACAGAAATTACTTGGAATTTTTCAGCATTTCAATTTCTTTTATTTTTGTACTTTTAGTCGAATAGAATGTCGTCATTCACTATGATATCTTTAATTGTTTAGAATAAGAAAATTCATTTCTGTAGCAAGAAATTTATATCCATTTCAAGTTTTCAAGGAATAGCATTTCTGCTTTGTCAATCATCGTTTTCTTCTTCAATTATATGATTTGTTTACATGGTGAAAAATAATAAAAATAATAAACGTAATTATCGTTCATGCACAGTCAGATATACGTCCGTATAACATTGATTCAAATAAATAATTTACTTATGCAAATTATTTTTTTGTATAAACACTATTTGAGATTTGAGAGTGTTTGAGTTATAATTCAATTCCTATCGATTATAATATAAAGTCTTGCTTAGGCACTCGCCGTGATATCTGTGGAAAAACTCTGACTGACACACTCGGTTATATTTACTTTGTACAATTACAAAATACACGGCACAAGGTCAAAAATGGAAGAGGGAAATTATAGTCATATTTCTTTTAATTAAACTTAACTAACCACAAACACTGACCCAAGCAAACAACAATGATACTTACACTAAAACAACACAACCATACTTACCATGTTACTACACTCACTAAATAACCAAAATCTCGGAGCCAAGCAAACCGCAATAATACAAAAAAACAAACAAAAACAACTCAAACATACTTAAAATTCTTACTACACTCACTAACTAACCACAATCACGGGACACAAGCAAACCACAATAATACTTACAGCAAAACAACTCAAACATACTTACCATTCTTACTACACTCTCTAACTAACGACAATCACGGAACCAAGCAAACTAGCATAATACTTGCAGCAAAATAATTTAACCATACGTACCATTCTAACTACACTCGATAAATAATCACAATCAAGTACACAAGCAAACCACAATAATACAAAAAAAAAAACAAAAAAAACAACGTAGACATACTTACCATTCTTACTACACTCAATAACTAACCACAATCACGGACCCAAGTAAACAATAATAATACTTACGCAAAAAAACTCAACCATATTTACCCTTTATACTACACTCAATAAATAAACACAATCACGGACCCAAGTAAACCTAAATAATACACGAGAACAATTCAACCATACTTACCATTCTTACTACACTCACTAAATCAACACAATCACAGCCCCAAGCAAAACACAATAATACATTAAAACATCTCAACCATATTACCATTTTACTACACTCACTAACTAACCACAATCACGCACCCAAGCTAGCCAATATAATACTTACGCCAAAACAACTCAAACATACTTATCATTTATGCAACACTCAATGAATAATCACCATTACGAAACCAAGCAAACCAATATAATACAGCAAAACAACACAACCATAATTACCATTCTTAATATACTCACAAACTAAGCACAATCAAGGACCCAAAAGAACCACAATAATACGTACACCATAACAACTCAGTCATACTTACAATTTTTACTACACTCACTAACTAACCACAACCACAGACCCAAGCAAACCACAATAATAGTTACAATAAAACAACTTAAATGCACTTACCATTTATAAAACACTCAATAACTAATGACAATTACGGAACCAAGCATACCACAACAGTACACCAACACAACTCAACCATACTTACAATTCTTACTGCCCTCACTAACTAACCACAATCACATACCCAAACAAACCATAATAATACTTACATCATAACAAATCAATCATCCTGACCTTTCTTACTTCACTAACTAATTAACCACAATCACGGACCCAAGCAGACCACAATAATACTCACACAAAAACAACTCAACCCTACTTACGTTTTTTACTACACTCAATAAATAAACAGAATCGCGGAAACAATTCAAACAAACTCATCATTCTTACTACACTCACAAAATCAACAAAATCACGTACCCAAGCAAAAGACTATAATACACCAAAACAAATCTACAATATTACCATTCTTACTACACTCACTTACCAACCACAAACACGGACCTAAGCCAATCACAATAATACTCACACTAAAACCAACTCAAACATACTGATCATTTCTACAACACTCACTAAATAACGATAATCAATACTTACACCGAAAAAATTCAACGATACTTAATATTCTTTCTAAACTCAATAAATAACCACAATCGCGGACCCAAAGAAATCACAAAGTTACTGACACAAAAACAACCCAAACATACTTACCATTCTTACTACACTTACTAAATAACCACAGTTACGGACCCCAGCAAACCAGAATAATACTTAGACCAAAACAACCCAAACATTCTTACAATTCTTACGACACTCAATAACTAACTGCATTCACTGACCCACGCAAACAGCAATAAAACAAACCCTAAATCAACTCAACCATAATTAACATTCTTAATACACAAAAATCAGAACACAATCACTGACCCAAGCATACCGCAATAATATTACTCTAAAACAACTCAATCCTACTAACAATACTTACTACACTCACTAACTAACGACAATCACGGACTAAGCTAACCATAGAAATACTTACACAAAGACAACTCAACCATATTTACCATTCCTACTACACTCACTAATAAACCAAAATCACCAATTCGAGCAAAAAAAAAAAAAAATAGTACACAAAAACAAAGCAAACATACATACCTTTCTTACTACACTCACTAAATAACCACAATCACGGACTTAAATAAATCACAATAATACTTACAGCAAAACAACTTAATCATACATACCTTACCTACACTAAATAACCACTATCTCGGACAAAAACAAACCACAATAATACACCAAAACAACTCAAATATACAATATTTTCTCACTATACTTACTTACCAACTAACCAGAATAACGGACCCAAGAAAACCACAATAATAATTACACCAAAGCAACTCAAACATTTTTAACATTCTTACTTCAGTCACTAACTAACCACAATCACGGACTAAAGCAAACCATAATAATACTTACACCAAAACAACTCAAATATACTCAGCATTCTTAATACACACACTAAATAACCAAAATCACGGACCCAAGCAAACCACAATAATACTTACACCAAAAAACTTAAACATATTTACATTTTTTACAACACTCAATAGATAACCACAATCGCGGACCCAAGCTAACCACAAATATACTGACACTAAAACAACGCAATAATACTTACAATTCTTACTACACTCAGAAATTAACCACAATCAGGGACCCAAGCAAACCACAATAATACTTGCAGCAAAATAACTCAATCATACATCCCAACATTACTACACTCACTAACTAACCAAACTCACGGTCCAAAGTAAACCACAATAATACCTACACAAAAACAACTCAACCCTAATTACATTCATAGTGCACTCCCTCACTAACCACAATCTCGGGCCTAAGCAAACCACAACAATACATACACAAAAACAACTCAACCATACTTACCTTTCTTACTGCACTCACTAAATAACCACCATCTCGGGCACCAGCAAAACACAATAATACACCATAACAACTCAACCATACTTACTATTCTTACTACACTCACTAAATAATCATAATCTCGCACCAAAGCAAAATAGAGTAATACCTACACAAAAACAGCTCAAACTTACCACAATAATACACTAAATCAAGTCAACCATACGTAAATTATTACTACACTTACTAAATACCCACAATCACGGACCGAAGAAAACAACAATCATACTTACACGAAAACATCTTAACCATACTCACCGTCCTTACTAAACCCACTAACAACCATCACGGACCCAAGCAAACCATAATAATACTTGCAACTAAACAACTCAACCATATTTACCATTCTGACTACACTCAGTCAAAAACCACAATCACGTACGTAAGCAAAACACAATAATACTTACACTAAATCAACTCAACCATACTTACCATTCTTACTACACTCACAAACTAACGACAAAAAGGACTCAAGCAAACTACAATAAAACTTACGACAAAACAACTCAACCATTCCTAACATTCTTACAGCACTCACTAAAAAACAACAATCTTGGACACAAGCAAAACACAATAATATACGAAAACAACCCAACCATTCTTACCATTCATACTACACTCAGTTACTAACCACAATCACGAATCCAAGCAAACCAAAATAATACTTACACTAAAACAAATCAGCCATATATACAATTTTTACTACACTCACTATCTAACCAAAATCACGGACCCAAGCAATACATAATAATACCTACACAAAAACAACTCAAACATTCTAACTATTCTTATTGAACTCAATAATAAGCCACAATCTCGGAAAAAGCAAACCAAAACATACATCAGAACAACTCAACCATACATTCTTACTACACTCAATAAATAGCCAGATTCTCGGCCCCATACAAACCACAATAATACTTACACTAAAACAACTCAACCATGCTTACCATTATTACTACACTCACTAACTAACCACAGTCACGGTACGAAGCAAAGCACAATAATTCTTGCATTAAAACAACCGAACCATATTACTATTTCTAATACACTCACTAACTAACGGCAATCATGGACCCAAGCCAACCACAATAATACTTAAACCAATACAACTCAACTATTCTTACCTTTCTTACTACTCTCACAAAAAAACCACAATCTCGGAAAAAGCAAACCAAAACATACATCAGAACAACTCAACCATACATTCTTACTACACTCAATAAATAGCCAGATTCTCGGCCCCATACAAACCACAATAATACTTACACTAAAACAACTCAACCATGCTTACCATTATTACTACACTCACTAACTAACCACAGTCACGGTACGAAGCAAAGCACAATAATTCTTGCATTAAAACAACCGAACCATATTACTATTTCTAATACACTCACTAACTAACGGCAATCATGGACCCAAGCCAACCACAATAATACTTAAACCAATACAACTCAACTATTCTTACCTTTCTTACTACTCTCACAAAAAAACCACAATCACGGACCCAAGTAAAACACAATAATAAACCAAAACTACTCAACCATATTTAACATTTTTACTACTCTCACTAACTAACCACAATCACGGACCCAAAGAAACCACAATAATACTCAAACGCAATTAATTTAACTATACTTACCATTCTTACTACACAATAACTAACAAAAATCACGGATCAAAGCAACCACAATAATACCTACAAAAAACAACTCAACCATACTTACCATTCCCACTACACACACTAAATAACCACAATCTAGCACCCAAGCAAACCAAAATAATACACCAAAGCAACTCAACCATATTTATCATTCTTACTACACTCACTAACTAACGACAATCACGGCCCACAACAAAACACAAGAATACTTTTACCAAAACAACTCAACCATACTTACCATTCTTACTACACTCACTAAATAGCCAAAATCACGGACCCAAGCAAAACCCAATAATACTCCAAAACATCTGAACCATACTTACCATTTTTACTACACTTACTAACTAACCACAATCAAGGACCCATGCAAAACACAATTATACTTACACCATATCAACACAACTATATTTTCCATTCTTACTACACTCAGTAACTTAACACATTCACGGAACTAAGCAAACCACAATAATACTTACACCAAAACAACTCAACCATACTTACCATTCTTAGTACTCTTACGAAATAACCACAATCACGGTCCCAAGGAAAACAGAATAATACGCCAAAACTACTCAACCATACTTACCATTTTTACTACTCTCACCAACTAACCACAATCACGCACTCAAGCAAAACAATATAATACTTCCACGAAAATAAGTTAACTATACTTACTATTCTTACTACACTCACTAACCAAAATCACGGACCAAAGCAAACCACAATAATACCTACACCGCACCAGCTCAACCATACTTACCATTCTTACTACACTCACTATCTAACGACAATCACGGCCCCAAACAAAACACAATAATACTTACACCAAAACATCTCAATCATACTTAACTTTTCTTACTACACTCACTAAATACCGAACATCACAGACCCAAGCAAAACACAATAATACACATTAACATCTCAACCATACTTACCATTCTTACTACACTCACTAAGTAACCACAATCACGGATCAACGCAAAACACAACAATACTTGCACCAAAACAATTCAATCATACTTACCTTTCTTACTACACTCACTAACTAACCACAATCACGGACCCAAGCAATCCACACTAATTCTTGCACCAAAACAACTCAACTATATATACCATTTTTACTACTCTCACATACTAACAACAATCACAAACCCAAGAAAAATTCAATAATACTTACACCAAAAAAACTCAACCATACTTAACATTCTTATTACACTCACTAACTACAATCACGTACCCAAACAAACCACAATATTACTTACACCAATACAACTCAACGATAATTATGATTCCTATTACACTCACTAAATAACCACAATCAGGGACCCAAACAAACTACAATAATACTTACAAAAAAACAACTCGAACATATTACCATTCTTACTACACTCACAAATTTACCACAATTGCGGACCCAAGCAAGCCACAATAATACGACGAAACAACTCAAACATACTTACAATTCTTATTACACTCACTAACTTACCATAATATCGGACCCAAGCAAACCATAATAATACTTACACCAAAATAATTCCACCATACTTACTATTCTTACTACTCTCACTAAATAACAACAATCACGGACCCAATCAAACCGCAATAACACTTACACCAATACAACTCAATCATACTCACCATTCGTACTACACTCACTAAATAACCACAATCACGGACCCAAGTAAACCACAAATATACTTACACTAAAACAACTCAACCATACTTATCATTCTTACTACTCTCACTAACTACAATCACTAACTCAAGCAAACCACAATAATACTTACAGCAAAACAACTCAAACATACTTACCATTCTTACTACACTCATTAACTAACCAACATTAAGGACCAAAGTAAACCACATTAATACCTACACTAAAACAGTTCAACCATGCTTACCATTCTTACTTTTTGTTGTCTCTTCCTGATGCTCAGTTTTAATTTCTTTTTCGTCTCCATCCTTTCCAAAACGTCATCTTTGCTCACATGCTCGGTCCATGATATCCTCATCCTCTTGTAGAAACACATTTCAGCTGCTTCAAGTTTTTCCTTCATCTTCGAAAATATTGTCTAACATTCTTTGCCATATTGAAGAACCGACATCGCATAGCAATCCAGTACTCTCCTCTTTGTTTCTAGTGAAATTGTCCTGTTTCTGAATACTGTATTCAACTTCTGGAATGCTTCTTTTGCCATGTCAATTCGCCTTCGGATCTTAGTTTCGCAATTTCCGTCTTCTGTTAGAACACTTCCTAGGTATGACAATTTCTGTACCTCCTTGATTTTAGAGTCCCTCACCTGTAAATGACATTTTGAGCTACCCGTTTTTGCTGATGAACACGCATTCTGTTTTCTTGCAGTTTATTTTTAGTCCTTTCTTGTCACTCTGTTCAGCTACCTTCTGTAGGAGGTCTTGTAATTTTCTTTCTGTGCCTGCTATCAGCACTGTATCATCTGTATCACTGTACCTTATATTGTTTAAATTGTGGCCTCTAATGACGAATCCTGGCATAACTTCTAGGGTTCTCAGAATACTCTCGCTGTATATGTTGAATAGACCCGGTGAAAAGAGGCATCGTTGTCTTACGCCCTTTTCAATCTTAGTATAATTGCTGAATTCGTTACCTGTCCGTATACATGTAGTTTGCTGCATGCAGAGATTCTTGATTACTCTTAGGTCTTTCCCAAATATGTCGAGGCTGCCAAGCATATATATATATATATATATATAGAGAGAGAGAGAGAGAGAGTGACTTGATACCACAGAGAATTTATTCAGATTTAAATAAGCAGGAAGGCATATATTTTTATCTTAAGAAATCCATTTAGATCAACATCACTTCAGAAGGAACTGTTGTCAAAATTTTAATGAAACTAGCGGATAACTTCCATAGAAAAATAGTGAATTCGGACAAAAGTTGAAAGACGATTAAAAGAATTTATTAGTCAACACAATTTATGAATTAAAGAATAATACAGGCTTTAATACAGTATAAAAAGGAAATCTATATTTAGATCTTGTAATAAACGAAAAAAACCGTTGAACTATACAGGATTTCTCGTTCTAATTATTTAACAATTGTTTGAACCGAACGTTACAACCCATTTTTCTTTTTACTTATACAGAAGAAAGTTTACTTTCTGTAATTTCTTTTTTGTTTGATCACAGTGTAGGAAGCGCATCTTGCGTACTAACTGGCCCACTCCTTGGCTACTCAGTAACACTAATTTAAACTTAGTCAATATCTTAATCTACCGTTGCTGTTATTCTAAAATATAATTTTCTAAAGATTTCCAGCACCATTAAAGTGACTGAAATAGAATTAAACAGTTATTATCGATAAATGTTGCGGTGCCGTTGCAATTGCAAAGCCATTGTCTACATTAGATTGATCTCTGCTTATTTCTCGGGATGAAAAGCTTGCGTTTGTTGTAGAAGAAAAAAGAGAAAATGCACTTTTTACGAAATGCAAAACAATTTGCGAAACAATAGAAGCAAGTACGAAAATAAATTCAATTGCATGGAAAAATTTCATGCAAATGTCTTTAAAATTGCAATGAAAACATTTGAGCGATTAACACTTAACTTCCGACAATCGAAGAATGTGGTTGCCATTTTTACTCAGAAATTAATATTTTAACAAATCAAACAATTTTAAATAAAGAAACATACCATAAAAGAAAATTATTGATGCAAAGCAGAAGGAGGAACAGATGAAATGTCGAAAACTGTGTATCGTTAAAATATTGATTAAATATGTTAAAAGATCGGGTCGAACAATAATTCTGAGGATTGTTTTCTCGTTGCGGCCTTTGATTAATGGGAGGACAAAAATTATGACTGACAAGAGGAAGAATAAATTTATTTTTTCTCTTAGAGTTAACACAGTGAGTTACAGAGCTATCATTTACCCAGGCCCAAACTTTGAATCCTTGAACCCAACATAGATCGTACAGGAACAAGATCGGATACTAACATTCGAGATGTGAAAGCGTTTCGGGATTTTATTGACAAGTTTGTTCTTGTCAATAGTTACCGTAACGAACACACTCGAGAGGTAGTGTGAACTTATACGAATAGGGGAGCTCAGCTACGAAGATGCGATCTAGTAACATTCATTGAGTCCTATTTATGAGAATCGTTGTAGGGCTCTTAGATTGTACAAGTTTTCCTTCAATAGTTTACTCGTATCGTTGGCTCGCCTGGGTTTGTGTAAACTTAGATAAGCCTAACGTTAGGATAGCTGGCTACTAGAAACTAGGCGCATCATTGCAACATTGATGAGTGAAATTGCTAGAACCAGCTGCTACTAATGCTACAGCAGAAATTGACGGGGGTTGTGGATGGGAAAAGTTGGTGGGACAAATTAAAATCCAAACTTAGGTTGCTTGCTGCTGATTAAATCGTTGACTTAATCTAGGTAGATTAGAAGCTTGAACAGCATGCGAAGAAAAAGTGATCGGGCGATTACATCCCGTGATAGTGAGGCCGTAGCCTCAGCTAGGGTTGAGTTGGCCTTCTTGCTTGTCAAAAGGATCAAGAGCTGGTATTTAGAGCTATATTAAAAAGAATATTTTCTGATGCGACTAATATGGCTGCTGAATTGCGAGTAAAGGAAGTTAGAAATGTGACCCATCAAGATATCGTGTGCATCACATCGCCAGATAATCAGATAGTAACTACAAACGCAAGCATATGGAAGGCGTTTCGTGACTACATTGAGGATCTGTTCACCACGGAGACCGGTCTAAGCCCTATTTAGCCGGCTGAAGCGGCTGGATGCGAAAGTAACATTACAGAGTCTAAAATCTGGGAAGCGCTGAAGATATAAATTTCTGGGTTTTGGTGGTCTAGCCTGCTAATTGTACTTGAGGGAGTCAGTCATTCTTGTTTCTTGGCTGGAAGAAATTTTCAGCAACTGGAACAAGCAGGGGTCTATACCTCAACGTCTCATCAGTGGTGGGATCAATTTAACGGTCTTTAATGTTAAACACAAAGTTAGAGAACTATTAAGTAAAATCTTCTTATGGTATGCTTGATCATCGAGCAAATCAACAGTGAATCTGCTCTTATCAATTTAGATCACTCCAAGACATTCGATATAGTTGACCATCGATTTATGGTGGTTGCCTTGTATGCCGGAGCGCTGGCAGAAGTGAATGGGGTTCGATCGGAGCTTCTCGTATTGTCTCGCTTCATTTATCAAGACTGCTCACATTAGGCTTTGCTTTACGTTCTTGCGTTGGAGCCTTTAGTTCGCAAGTTAAAGCCGAGTCCGATTCTGGAATTACCACCTTGTCCAGATACAACCGCCTATGCTGACGACATTTTAATTTTTGTGACGAGTAGAGCCAAGATTGACGAAGGCAGCAAAGAAATCAAAGGTTACAAGACGGTACAGGAGCCAAGATCATCGTGATATGTCTGTTGGCTTGCGGTTGTGTGTGTAGAAGAGAGTTTCTTTTTCCGAGCATTTCTAGTAGACGGACTATACTCATCGTCTGGTTCAGTCCCGATCTTTTTTTGGAAATAATTTGGTCGGAAGTGAGAGAGAAGGCTGCGGTCGCAGTAAGTCCGTGGCTCTGAAGAAATATTTCCTTAAAAGGGAGGGCATAATTATGTGATTCGCACATCTACCAGATTCTCCTTTACTGACTCTCCATATTTTCACTTCCGTCTGCCGCCCTGATATCATTAGTAAATCTTTTGTTCTCTTTCTTGTGGAAGCGACAAGGTCCCCAGAGAACGTCGGATGATCTGTTACCTCCGGTCTTCTAAAGGCGACCTGGGTGTGCCTATCGTTGCGAATCGTAAATATAGGCCTTCCATCGCGTTCTTAGATCAAATGTGTTTGTAATCGAATGGTATGGGTGATTCCTGGAAGGAAGATGCCTGTTATAAATTCTCATTCAAGTGCTCCTTTTATCGTGAATATCGGATTGCTCTGAAATATTTCTTACGGCAGACAGATGGCCTCTCCGACGTTCAGGCGATGTCCCGTAAAATTATATCAGGTGTTAGAGGTCCGTTCAATATGATCTGAATGGCGAGCTCGGTCGTACAAAGCGGAAGGCCCACTTTATATGCTCTTAAGCGTCTGGCTCGAAATGCCTTACTAACGATGAGGCATCACTCACCTGATTGATGAATCACATGGGCCTCTAGGCCAGCTAAAGGCTTTGTTCAGTGGGCTAGGAAAAATTTCCAAATTGCATTCTTTGTGATGGGTAGGTAGAAACTCTGGATCACACCATTTTTCATTGTCCCGTAGTAGTCTCGTTTGTTGAAGATATCACGGTTCTCAAGCTGTGTGGAAAGATTTTCGTCGTCAAGGTCAGTTCCGTCTGTAGCAATATGATGCCGTTATCGAACACAGAACTATATGTGCTCTGTTGCTTGCTGAGAGTTATGAGAATAGTGATATTGTCGACCAGTCAGAAGGAATTCTATCTGAGCGATAAGTTGTCTTCGACCGAATCATCTTAACGTCATGATGAGGAAGAATAGGCGGTGTCTCCCCACACAAAATGTTTTGAGTCTTGTGCACTCGTGCCAAAAAGAAAGGGCCGACTTAGTGTGGTACTTAGGTGACGGTTAGGCTTTAGAATATTGTTTTAATCTGGATAGATTTTGGTATCCCTGACCAAAATTTGGTTAGTTGAGGACTGTTGTCTTTAGTTTATGCCTTCAACGTTTACTTAAATAGGGGGTGTAAGCTTATTTGCCTCTTTTATTCCTGGTCATTATTCCTTTAGTTTAATTCCCGCTCATTTCCATCTTTTAGGTAACCATAAAAATCAGTTCTCTGGTGAATTCGGGGCGTCTTTTGTATTTCGGGTGCGTTTTTCGAATTTGCTGTTGTGTGACTGAGTGACTGTTGAAGAGATGAGTGATTTATATTAATAAATGACCAGCATTAATTTTGTCCAGATAACTGATGTTTCTGACACAGTTAAAGACGGAGCGTCTTACTAACCCTATATTATTTAGTTTATTTTCGATGTTTTATTTCGTTGTGTATATACACATTGAGGTTTTTAATTTGTTGTTTTATTCCTCTCCTATACACAAACAATATCTGTACATATCGAGAATAGGTAGGTCTACTTGGATAATCTGAGACATTTGAGTGAAGTAAGAATGGTACGTATGAGTTGTTTTGGTGTAAGGATTATTGCGGTATGCTTGGGTCAGTGAATGTGTTCAATTAGTGAGTGTAGTAAGAGTGATAATTATGGTTAAGTTGTTTTGGTGTAAGTATTATTGTGCTTTGATTGGGTCCGTGACTGTGGTAAGCTAGTGAGTGTAAAAGGACTGGTAAGTATCGTTGAGATGTTTTGGTGCATTATTGTGGTTTGCAAAGGATCGTGATTGAGGTTATTTAGTGAGTGTAGTAAGAATGGTAAGTATGGTTGAGTTGTTTTCGTATGAGTATTTTTGTGGTTTGCTTGGGTCCATGTTTGTGGTTATTTAGTGACTGTAGTAAAAATGGTGACTATGGTTTAGTTGTTTGGTGTAAGTATTACTGGGGTTTGCTTGTGTCCGTGAATGTGATAATTTAGTGAGTGTATTAACAATGTTAAGTATGGTTGTTTTTTTTTTGTTTTTGATGTAGGTACTATTTTGGTTTGTTGAGGTCCTCGATTGTGGTTAGTTAGTGAGTGCAGTAAGAATGGTAAGTATAGTTGACTTGTTTTTGTGTATGTATTGTGGTTTGCTTGGGTTTGTGATGGTTGTTAGTGACTGTAGTAAGAATGGTGAGTATAGTTGTGTTGTTTGGGTGTATTATGTTGGTTTTCTTGGGTCCGAAATTGTGGTTGTTTAGTGAGTGTAGTAAGAAAGTTTAAGTATGTCTGAGTTGTTTTGTTGTAAGGATTATTGATGTTTGCTTGGGTCCGTGATTGTTGTTATTTAGTGAGTGTAGTTGGAATGGTAATTATGGTTGAGTTGTCGCGTGGTAGGTGCTGTTGTGGTTTGCTTGGGTTCGTGATTGTGGTTAGTTATTAAGTGTAGTCAGAATGTTAAGCATGGGTTAATTTTTTGGATTATTGCTTTTTGCTTCGATCCGTGACTGAGTTTTTTTAGTGAATGAAGTAAGAATGGTAAGTATGGTTGAGTCGTTTTTGTGTATTATTGTGGTTTGCTTTGGTCCGAGCTTGTTGTTATATTGTGAGTGTAGTAAAAACGGTAAGTATGTTTGAATGTTTTTAATGTAGGTATTGTTGTGGTTTTATTTGTTCCGTAATTTAGTTACTGAGTGTAGTAATTATGGTAATTATGGTTATGTGTTTCTGGTGTATTATTGTGTTGTTTTTGGTTCCTTGATTGTGGTTATTTCATAAGTGTATTAAGAATAGTAATATGGCTGAGTTGTTTTTGTGTAACTATTATTGTGGCTAGCTTGGGTCTATTATTGTTTGTAGTTAGTGAGTATAGTAAGAATAGTAAGTAAGTTTGAGTTGTTTTGGTGTATTATTGTCGCTTTTCCTCGGTTCGTGATTGTGTTTATTTACTGAGTGTAGTAAGAATGGTAAGTGTGATTCGTTTTTTTTGGTGTAAGTTTTATTGCGGTTTGCTTGGGTCAGTGATTGTGGTTATTTAGTGAGTGTGGTAAAAATGGTAAATCTGTTTAAGTTATTTTGGTGTAAGTATTATAGTGGTTTACTTGGGTCCGTGATTGTGGTTAGTTAGTGAGTGTATTAAGAATGGCAAGTATGGTTGAGTTGTTTTGGTGTAAGTATTATTGTGTTTTGCTTGGGTCCCTGATTGTGGTTAGTTAGTGAGTGTAGTAAGAAAGTTAAGTATGGTTGAGTTGTTTTCTTGTACGTAATATTGGAGGTTGCTTGGCTCCTTTGCCGTGGTTAGGTAGTAATTGTGGTAAGAATGGTAAGTATGGCTAAGTTGATTTGGTGTTAGTATTATTGTCGTTTGCTTGGGTCCGTGATTTTGGATAGTTTGTAAGTTTAGTATGAATGATACGTATGTTTGAGTTGTTTTGGTGTTCTATTGTGTTTTGCTTGGGTCCGTTGTTTTGGTTATTTAGTGAGTGTAGTAAGAAGAGTCAATATATTTGAGCTGTTTTGGTGTAAGTATTATTCTTCTTTGCTTGGTTCCGTGTTTGTGTTTCATTAGTGAGTGTCGTAAATATGGTAAGTATGTTTAAATTGTTTGGTGTAAATATTATTGTGGCTTTCTTGTGTACGTTGTTGTGGTTAGTTAGTGAGAGTAGTAAGAATGGTAAGATTAGTTATGTTGTTTGTTGTAAATATTATTGTGGTTTGATTGAGTGCATGATTGTTAGAGAGAGTAGTAAGAATGTTCATTATTGTTGCGGTGTTTTGGTGTAAGTATTATTGTGTTTTTCTTATTGTGGCTCGATTGTGTCCGTGATTGTTGTTAGTTTTTTTACTGTGTGTAGTAAGAATGGTAAATGTGGTTCATTTGTTTTTATGTAAGTATTATTGGGGTATGCTTGGGTTCCGTGATTGTGGTTAGTAAGTGTAGTAAGAATGGTAAATATGGCTGAGTCGTTTTGTTGTATTGTTATCGTTTGCTTCGGTCCGTCATTGTGTTTATTTATTGAGTGCAGTATGAATGGTAAGTATGGTTGTGTTGTTTTCGTATAAGTATTATTTTGGTTTGCTTGTGTCCCTAATTGTCTTTAGTTAGTGAGTGTAGTAAGAATGGTATGCAAGGTTGTGATGTTTTGGTATATTATTGTGGTTTGCTTCGGTCCGTGATTGGGTTTATTTATTGAGTGTACTAATAATGGTAAGTATGTTTGAGTTGTTTTGGTGTGAGTATTATTGTGTTTTGCTTGGGTCTGTGATTGTGGTTATTCAGTATTTGTAGTAAGAATGGGAATTACGGTTGAGTTGTTTTTGTGTAAATATTATTGTGGATTGCTTGGGTCCGTGGTTGTGTTTATATATTAAGTGTAGTAAGAATTGTAAATATGGTTGAGTTCTTTTGGTGTAAGTGTTATTGTCGTTTGCTTGGGTCCGTGATTGTGGTTAATTACTGAGTGTAGTAATAACTGTAAGCATGGTTAAGTTCTTTTGGTGCAAATATTATATAGTGGTTTGCTTGTGTCCGTGATTGTGCTTAGTTATTGAGTGTAGTAATTATGGTATATATTGTTGAGTTGATTTGGTGATTTATTGTGGTTTGCTCGGGCCCTTGATTGTGTTTATTTATTGATTGTAGTAAGAATGGTAAGTATGGTTGAGCTGTTTTAGTGTTAGTATTATTGTTGTTTGCTTGGGTCCGTTATTGTGGTTAGTTAGTGAATGTAGTAAGAATGATAAATACGTTGTTCTTGTGTATTGTTGTCGTTTGCTTGGGCCCGTCATTGTGTTTATTTATTGAGTGCATTATGAATGGTAAGTATGGTTGAGTTGTTTTCGTGTCATTATTATTTTGGTTTGCTTGGGTCTCTGATGTGTTTAGTTAGTGAATGTAGTAAGAATGGTATGTAAGTCTGAGGTGTTTTGGTGTATTATTGTGGTTTGCTTGAGTGTAGTAAGAATGATAAGTATGGTTAAGTTGTTTTAGGGTAAGTATTATTGTGTTTTGTTTGGGTCCGCGATTGTGGTTAGTCAGTGTGTGTATTATGAATGGCATTTATGTTTGACTTGTCTTGGTGTATTATTGTGTTTTTTTAATCCGTGATTGTGGTTATTTAGTGATTGTAGTAAGAATTGTAATTATGGTTGATTTGTTTTTGTGTAAATATTATTTTCTTTTTCTTGGTTCCGTGATTTTTGTTACTTAGTGAGTGTAGTAAGAATGCTAATTCCTTGTGCGAATCTTTTTCTGGTAGCCATGTGTTATTTCCATCTAACCGGAATGTCCTTTTTCACTTGTTGAACATTGCTGTAGCCTGGTATTGAACTCACTACGGGTCAAGTCACTGGAACTAACCAACACTGGGTTATGTGTCCTTAAGTATAAAAACAACTGAAATTTCTGGGTCTTATCAACCTATTCATATTGGAATTTTTGATGTTAATGGTTTTCTATAGCATAATATATTTTACTAGAGCTTATATTGCAATTTTGACACTAATGATTTTCTCTGCCACTCCGTATTACTGGTTCTTATATTGTGTTCATCTCTATGCTTGGCCGGCATAGTAGCTTTTTGTAACCTAGCATATGTGCTGATTCCTTAAGTTTACGTAGTTTCCAATGGCGCTCTCTCTATATTATTTTAACTTCATCCCATATTGGGGCGGTGATGCCCTTTCTCCCTCAATATATAAACGGACCCAAAGAGTAGTTTGTTCAATACCAAGATGAGGACAAGAGACCGAATAATATAAATAGTTTAAATATAATAATAATTAATATAAACAATAATTAATATAAACAAAACTAACACGAAGTATTGTGATAGGCGATGCAGAAATGTTCACGACACCATCAATAATATTGCCAAATAAAGTGTGTTTGTTCATTATTTCAGAGCTTGGGTATTTTTGAATCGAGAGGATTTAAGCATCCCCTAAGATAGATAGATAGATAGATAGATAGATAGATAGATAGATAGATAGATAGATAGATAGACACTTGATTTTGTTGATTTAGAACTGCTTGAATCTGTCCAGGACATTTATCCTGTATTTTTTTCAATCTGACAACGCAGAACAAAAGCAATAAGAGGTTTAATCCTATTTTTCATGGTCAGAAGCAAAAATTATATTTCACCAAAAATGGTTTCAGCTTTTCAATGAAGATCGCTTTCTTTCCTTTTTGTTAGCCTGGAATCTAGCTCAAAAGCCTTCAGCTGAAGCAGCAATGCATAACAATTGAAGGTTTTCCTGCTATCAGTTTTGGTTCCAGATAGTCTTGGTGTGTTATTAGAGGATCCTGAAGGAGAGATCTGTTAAAGAGTAGCAATTTACAGTGTGACTTTAAATATACGGGTACATGTATTTGTGAGCGTTTGGATATGTGTGTTTGCATGCATGATGATAGAAACCATTTAACTAAGATTACATGAAAGAAACGGACAAAAGGAAGATCAAAATAAGCAGTCCTATATTAACACATCAATGATGTAAGTAGACGTATACAGGCGTGTAAGCATATATACATATACATATATATATATATATATATATATATATTATAAATTATGTTTTAGAACATGTACATACATGTACGGCTATCATTTAATTGGCTGATGTCTGCTGTAGGTGGACCTAATTCATGTATTTACTTTGATCCTGTGTCTAGGTTTTCATAGCCGTGATAGGGGTGGGGTGTTTTTTCTTTGCAATTTAGATTTTTTCGGTATATATATATATATATATATAATTATTATTCAATAAAAATGCCATTGTCTTCTATCTTGACCTCCAGACAATTTCAGAATCCCTTGCATCTCTTCTGGGTGCTCTCTTTGTTTAATTTGTGAGTGATGCCATTAGATTTGCCTGCAGTTCATCTTTGGCGTTTGATGTAGGCTTCTGATTTGAGTCTGAGGCCTCGTAGGCAGATGAATGTGAGCATAGTGTCGTCATCATTAGTGATCGCGCTAAAGAATATCGTATTAGACACATCCAACTCTTTCCAAATCCTCTGCACTCTTCAAATTGACACCGAAACACTCTCAAATAATTGTATACGAGGACGCGAATTCTAACCAGTGCAGCATGCTTTTTCTGTATAGTTAATTGCAGAATTGTGCTCTTTTTTTCTGACATACAGTACCCAAAAGCCCTTACTATACTGTCCAGTTGACAAAATAAAGACAAACAACGCGTATGCGTGAAATTTCACGATATAGAATGTGACGATTTACCTATATATAGATTTATATATATATATATATATATAATTCCCGGTGAAGAAGACTTAAGGTTTTCATTTTTATTTTGAGTGCTCTGGCATTTATTTTATTATAAACAGTGCTCAATATAATGAGTATTATAGAGCGTAATATAATGATATAGTTATGTACCAATTGTACATTGTGACACGGAAATTTCTTTGTTTCGAGATAGATTCTCATCATCAAGCATTGTTGATGCAGTTGTGCAGATGATTTACATTTAAATGACAAAACCTTTGGTATGCTGTGAATGTATGTGGGATTTTTTGTGGCTAATCAGAATGGAGATTCACTTTGGGATCTGACCCCAAAGCATATATACTAACCAACCTTTTTCTTTTTCTCTTCTTCCTTTTTCACTTCATCCTACTCTTCCCTTGTTTCTTTTCCCTCCTTAATGGTTAACCTGCCATTAATCTGATCTCATCATTTTCCCGTCTTTCCCCTCCAGTTTTATTACCTTTGATGTGATATTCTCATTGAGTACCAATCCTATATTCTTTTACTTGCTTATCATTTTTAGTCTATTTGTTTATTTGCTGTAAATTTGTTTGTTTTTTTGTTAGAAAAGAAAAGATTTTTTAAAAATTAAAATATAATTTCTTTTGGTCTATCTATTTATTCTTTGTAAAGTTTTTTTTTTCTATGAAAAGGGAAGATTTATTAAAAAATATATATATTCTGTGTTACAATTTATTTTTATCTAGTTCGTCTGTGATATTTTCCTTATGTACTAGTTGGTTATATGCATGCTATTTCATTTAGATTTTATCCATTTTCTAATGTAAATAATTTACAATGTCTGCATTTGACATTAATTTCGTTGCGTTTATTTAATACATTTTTATTCTTAAGGGATTTAATAATAAATAGTTTTTCGTATAAACATAAGGAATATGGTACATTTAAGGACTTACATGTTTTAGCTTGTTTGAGAATTTTCCACTTTATTGTGAGTGTTTTTTTCGTTTCGTAGGATGAAGGGAAAAAGGAAGAAGGAAAAAAGAAAAAAAGTTGGTTAGTATTTATTCTTTCGGGTCAAATCCCAAAATGAACCTCCATTCTGATTAGCCATAAAAACACCCACATACATTCACAGCAAACCAAAGGTTTTGTCATTTAAATGTAAATCATCTGCAAAACTACATCAACATTGCCTGATGATGAGAATCTTTCTTGAAACATAGAAATTTCCGTGTCGCAATGTACAATTGATACATAACTATATATATATATATATATATATATGTGTGTGTGTGTGTGTAAAGTGTATGTATATAATTATAAATATCAATATATATATATATATATATTTATGCAATTTGTTGTATATATTATATTATTTATATATTATATATGCATGGTACTTATTTAAAAAAGTAATCAGTTTGTCTGACAATTGCAAGAGCGTGAAACCCAGGGTTACAAACTCACATCTATCTATCTATCTATCTATCTATCTATCTATCTATCTATCTATCTATCTGCTGATATATGACACTATTTAACCTTATTTCTTTACACCACTTAATGCATATGTAAGTGCTATTTAATTGTAGCCGCTTAATGTTTAAATAGAAACTGCATTTTTATTCGATATGCAATAAATAAAATGTTGCTTGTTATTTGAAGCATCAGCTTTATCGATCAACATTGAACATCCTGCAGACAATAGACATTTTCGGTTTGTATAAATGCGCCTTAATGCATCTGAGATTGGTCTCAGTTCTTTAAGTTCTTAACATTTTCTATTAGTACTTTAACCTTTCGTATTTACCTCTCTCTAAGTTAGGTAAGTGCCATACGGGATATATATATTAAATACGCCTGACAAAATCCGTTGACCGTTAAATTACTAGATGATAATGCGTTTAAGGATAGAATTTTTAAAAAAAAAGTTTTTTATATAAATTATTCACTATTAATAAACAGACAATCAGCAGTGAATAGACAGACTATAATTTAAATGATTTTTTATATTTTAAATGAGAGTTTCACAGGTATAGGTCCCTCTGTAATTAATATTTTGTTATGTAACTAATCTTAAACTGAAAATTCAATAGATGTATCTCATACGATACTGCAAAACTAAGTCGAAAGTCAAATTCCACAAACTTTTATTCACTCATATCTATCTCTCTCCCTCCTCTCTCTCTCTCTCTTTCTCTGCACACACACAAGCACACACACACACACACACTAACACACACACACACATATATATATACGTATTGTTATTTATATCTTTACTAGGAAAATAACCCTTGTGGCTTCGTGACCAAAATTGGCTATAAATATAAAATAACGATATAAATTTCTCTGACGGAATTTGCATATTTAACAGGGATATGGGCGATTTTATATAATAACAGTAAATATGTTATGAAACATTTCCCTTTGCAAAAGAATCTTTCTAGCGATGATATGTTTCGTGCTAGTTTTTCTTACAGCGGTAATTTCTTTTTTTGCAACAAATATTATTTAGCTACGAGAGAAAAGGCTTATGTAGAAATAAACGCACTATTAAAACAAAAGATTTGAGAATTGCAACCCTTCAAAATCTCTATTATGTGACTTTACACTTTCAATTGCACAGCTATTCTAAGCTGTAACCCTATGCTTGACAGTCTAACACTTTTACATAGTTTATATTAAGCCATTTCCCTTTTCAAATTATGAACATTGATAGATTCCTTGTGCTTTGTCTAGAAATATTTACATGATAATTGTGCTGTTGCACTTTCTTCTGAGTTATTGTTATCCCCACAACAGACAAATTGTGCAAATGAGAACAAGATAGGACTTCATATAGACTTGAGTTTTTATGGTGTCTGTAGTAAGAATGATAAGTCAGAAGTGTTTGTTTATGTGTAAGGAATACTGTAGCATGTTTGGGTAAGTAATTCTGGTTAGCAAATTTAAAGTTAACACTGATGAACAGTCTTCCCCTATCCTCACCTATTGGCTTTATACTATATTTTGTAATTGCGAAATAAATATTATTTTCCTCTGTGGTAATTTAACTTAAACGGAGTACTAGATTGTCGGTAAAGTTTCATCATTTTACAGTTAAAATGGTGAAATGTAATGTAACTTATGTTATATGTCCAGACCTGTCGTCTCGGCTTCAGTCACTTTCTCACCGCCGAAACGTATTTTCTTTGTATTTTTTCCATTAATATTTTCATGGTAATTACTCTGTTGATTTTTTCTGCTTTATTGTTATTCCCACACCCCGGGCAAATTATTCATATGGGAACTAGTTAGAACTACTTAGCCTTGGAGGTACTATGGTGGCTGCAATGTAAATGATTGCTGCCTAAGAAGCCAGAAGCAAACGAGTGCGAATTCCACAGAAACATCAGTTTAATAAGCCATGTAACAAAACTGATCGTCCGAATCCTGATGAATAGTGCGAGAAGCAGAATCAGCGCTCTGAACTTTTCATTAAGTAAAATGTTTTTCTAATCCAGGACAATGCACAGTAGCACGCAGCAAGAATAAGATATGAAAAAAAATGTTACTCTTTTGTTTAGTTTTACTAAGCAGGTACCGCCATTTAAATACCTGGTAAGTGTTCTAATAGAGAACAGAAAGTGTAACACTGATATCTGAAGGCGTATTGGCATGGCCAAGAATGAATTACAATTAAAATAATTTAAGAATGTATTAAAATTAACTAAGCGGAGTATTGGGAGACTAAAAACTTTCATTGGAAACAAAAAAGATAATAATGGATTGTTATGTGATATCTATTTTTTAGTGTGACAGCGAATAGCGGGTAATCTTATCAAAGACGAAGGAAAGATTTGAAGCAGTCGAAATGTGTCACTACAGAAGGATGCTGATGATATCATGGACCAAACATGTGAATAATGACGTGGTTTTGAAGAGGATGGGAACGAAAAGGAAATTGATACTTAACATCAGGAAAAGACAGCTGTGGTTTCTGAATGAGGAAGGCAGGATTAGAGAATCTGATACTCACTGTTTCAGATTAGTAGGGCAGATAAAGGGAAAGAAAGTCAGTGGAAAGCAAAAGGTGACATACATGATGTGCTTGAGCAAATGGATGGTAGAGGATGATTTTGGAGGGGTACCAAGAGAAAGAATGTTAGGAGCTACAAGGGATAGGGAAATGTGGAGGGCCATGATCACCTACATTCTGAAAGACCACGGCGCATAAAAGAAGAAGAAACCAACCATATTGAAGTGAATTTACTTTCACCGATTATTTTCTTTTTTCATCGCTGAGAAAAGCTTTGATGGGAGAAACTTTATTTCATGGAAAGCAGATTCAAGTGTTCACACCAAAACCTGCGCGATTTTACTCAACAAGTATCGAAAAGCTGCCTGATAAATAGCAACAATTTATTGCAACTAATGGCGAATATATGATTGAATAAAATGTAATTGTACTTTATTTTCTGAAAAAGAAAATTGCAAACATAAAAAAAATACGAATGATTTCTAATAGAAATAAATATCACGTTAGATGACAGCATAAACTGTAAGACAGAATAAAAGGAAATTAAATCGAAAGGCTTTTATTTGCACAATAAATACTTTTCAACAAATTTTCATTGTATTTTCCCAAATTTATATTTGTATTGAATTAAAGGTAAATTCCTCTTCTCGTTGTCGGAATGTCTCGAAAAGTAAGAAATGAATTTAATCTTTCCTGAAATTAATCCAAGTCAAATTCTCATACAATCCTTCAGAATGGGTTGAAAGTAGCAGATTTGTTTGTGGTCTGTCCCAGCATTTCTTATATCGAAAATATGTTATTAAAATGAAATAGAATAGAAATCCAAACAAAGTTTTTAAATTTGTCATGAGGAAACGTTTCATAAAAATAGATTTGGTTGAAAATAGATTTGATAATGCATTTTGCCATTGAAGGCTTCATCAGATCAAAAAATGAAAGAATGAAACGTGTGTATGTGTATATATTTAAATACTGAATCTTATTACTTTTTCCTTAAAATGGCGTTATTCGTGATTAAAGAAAAATTGTAAGAATTAATATGAATGACTTTTTTAAAAGTCCCATTTTTTCTTTCTTCTTTAATATTTTCTTTGTAGGTCAATTGCTTGGTAAATATTAATCACATAGACTGAACATTGTACACGGAAAAATTTAAATCAAAAGTCAGTTAATAATTGTCGATTTACAGACCTATTGATTCTCCTTACTAGACAGACTGAGGTAGATATGATCTCAATAACGGGGATGTCAATCACCTGATATAGACATGCATAGATATCGAAAATTACGTGAACATGGAAAATTATATATATATATATATATATATATATATATATATAGAGAGAGAGAGAGAGAGAGAGAGACAGAGAGAGAGTGAGAGAGAGAAGGAGGGAGGTTTAGGGAAATTGCAAAAAAGATTGGATATGCACATGAATTATAAGTCAGTGAAATAGAAAAGTAATCAAATGAAAATGCCCTCATAAAATAAATAGCGGAGAGTGCTTCGTGTTCTACTGGGCAAAATTTGAAACTGAAACAGATGGTGCGTCACAAAGAACACTGTGGTCTGCTCTTACCTGTCCTGGAGGTAACCTATTAGTAACCTTACAAAGCTTAAGCCAACATAGAGCATCTTTATTTTCACTTTCAAAAACTCTGATTCATTCGGAGTCAAAGAATATCTTGCGGCTCTTGTCATTCTTTGATGAGATGCCTCTTGTGCACTCTTGACCAGTGCCTGGCCATTGGTCAGACGATGCGTAAAGACGAACCTATGATTACTGACCACCAGAACAAGCCTACTCACCACCACTTTCTGCTGGTCATGGCACCGCGTGTGGAAACCAGCTCAGAGCCATTTGAACTGTTCTTTCGACACAACGTTTACGTCATAGCCTTGAGGTCAGCAGATCTACCATGCTTTAGACATGATTCATTTACGAATGGCTGATCCTTCGGAGTTCACGCATATTTAAAAAATATATATATATCATTCTATGATTTTTTTTAATAATTATCTGTCTGTGAGGGATTTTTTGTTTCGATATATATTTGGTGATTTTTTTCCCTTTTAAGCATTTTTATTTGTTTATTGAATGGATTCGCTCATTTTAATTCATGATTTTTCCAATCAACGTCCTTCTCTCAGATATTAAGAGTTTCGCTGCCATCTCTTGAGATCGCACGTCATAATCTCTCTAAATTGCAGAGAACACATCGGCCTGGATTAATGGTTAGCAAGCTTGTCTCACTAGAATCATTACAATTGAGTAGTGAGTTATGTCCTCAATGTGTGCTCCATATTTTTGGCTTTGTGTTATATCTAAGCTGAAAAAATATGAAATGGCTTTAAAACCAATAAGTCAGTGAAATATCATCTCTATATAATCCGCGAAAATAATTTGCCTGTAAGCTTTGCAGTTATTTACCTTGCACAAGCAAAAGTAGACGGCAGTATAATCGTGATCTCAATGGCGGGTTGTTCCAATATGTTTACAAAGCTGAAGAAAAAAACTTCAATGGAAATGAAGAAAATGTTCTTAGGTCTAATCACGTTTTTGTTTGCTTAATAATTCCTTTTTGGTTATCAGTGATTATGTGGTCAAGTATTGTGACATTTTATGTATCGAACAAATAGAATAATCCAGTTGTTCAGACGCTGGTCTTTTACTCTCCGTAATTTCATGTGGAACTCATTTTCCTCGCTTCAGAATTTCTAAGTTATGTACATAACGGACAACGATTGGATGACTCATTTGTAAGCGTCGTACATATTCCAGCGTAAATGGTGCATAAATTCTTCGTAAAAAGTTGTTACAATTCATCAGTTTTTAATTTTCCGATGTTACCATTCTTTGTTCTTGAAATAAGTTTATTTTTAAAAACTTTACAAACTTTTTTCTTTCAAGTCCTCTCAGTGCATCATCACCTTAACCTTCAACGACTTATTCGTCTTCGTAGACTTCAAAATTAACCGTGTAATTTAAATTTAACAAAAAGCATTTATTAACTTTCGATTTTCTTTAAAATGATGTAAAAATGCTCTGTGATTCCTCATAAAATTATTGATGGCCTAGTAAAATGAACTCAGTAAACTTCCAGGGCACTTTTAATAATCTATTGTAATAAAGATTGTTCTGTATTATATATATATATATATATATATATATATATATATATATATATATATATATATATATCCTTCCTGTCACGCTCATGTGAAGAGAGACAATAGCGAGGCAGCGTCAACTCAGTTCATTAGTTTGGCTGTGGGTTAGCAAACACAAAGATGTTGACGGAGAGAGTGTGTACAGAGTGTGTGTGTGTGTATCCATGTAAGTATATGTTCCTATTTGGAATGTATTATGTATAGGAGTGAGAGATAAAAAATATGTGTCTTGTATTATTTGTGTATATCTGTATAAGTATGTGTGGGTTAGCAGCAACAGAGATGAGGAGAAAGAAAGAGAGTATATATGTATGTATATGTGTGTCCTTTTTGTATGAGAGTGTATCTTGGGAAAGAAATCAATACTGTTCCTGTCAGTACTATCAATAGCAAGGTAGCTTCAGCTCACTTCATTAGAGAGACAACAGCGAGTCAGCGTCGGCTCAGTTCAATAAAGGGGCAATACTGAGTCAGCCTCGGCTCAGGTCCATAGAAATACAACCGCGATGTAGCTCGGCTCAGTTCATTAGAGAGACAATAGCGAGTCAGCGTCGGCTCAGTTTATTCGAAAGACAACCGCGCTGTAGCGTCGGCTCAATTCCTTAGTGAGACAATAGAGAGGCAGATTAGGCTCAGTTTATTAGAAAGACAACCCCGTGATAGCGTCGGCTCAATTCATTAGACAGACGATAGAAAGGCAGCGTTGGCTCAATTCATTAGAATGACAACCGTGAGATAGCGTCTGCTCAGTTCATAAGAGAGCCAATAGCGAGGCAGCGTCGGCTCAAGTCATTCTCTTTGCTTCCTGTTAAATAAACCTTTTGCCACGTGTTCGCCCTTTAACAGAGCCTCATTATTCTATTTTTGCAATAATTATTACATGAAATCTACCCCTCTCTAAAGTTTTCTGTTGACTGGCGAGAGCATGAATAATCTTCTGCAGACAAGCCTATTAGGCGTTTGGAATATTTCTTTTCTTATGTCTTAATGTAAGATACTCAATATTAGATACATTAGACAGCATATTGATATAAATATTTTGCCGTCATTTTTCATGGCACAGGCCCACTCGTTCCCCATATATATGAAAAACATAACATCAACCTTGAAATCATTATCATATACTTCCTTGTTTTTTTGTTTGTTTGTTTCTTCTATTTATTAGAAGCTGACAATAACACAACTATTTAAAAATGTTTTCATTATTCTGATTGATTGTTAGATGTCGCTATTGATTGTAAAATCTTATTTTATTCCAGTCTGAAAAACGCTAAATGTAGAAAGCAAGAAATAAAATGGTTGGTCTAAAATGTTTCGAAAGAAGAATATTTACCTCGATTTACTGGTGAATTCTTGAAACATTTATAAAAATGGAAATTATTTAAACAGACTGAGAAAAAATTATGTGGATGAAGACAGAATTGTTTCAGGCGAAAAGAATAACGAATGTGAAGAATATCGAAGGAATATGAAAACTATTTTTTAATTAAAAATAAAGCAACACAGAAACTAGAGTTTGGATGTGTATTAGGAAACACAAGGATGCAGACGGTCAATGTGTGTATGTGTATATCCATGAAAGTACATGTTTATATTTTGGAATGTTTGATGCATAGGGAGTATATTTTGAATGTGTATTTTGGATTATTAGTGTATATGTGTGTAAGTATATGTGGATTAGCAGCAACAGAGATGCGGAGAAAGAAAGATAGAGGGAGATAGAGAGATAGAGAAGGAGTGTGTGTATGTATGTATATGCATGTCTTTTTTGCATGAGAGTGTATCTTTGGAAAGAAATCAATACTGTTCCTGTATGCTTTGGAATATTTTTGTATGTGTGTGTCAGTATATGCTTTAACAGATTGAGTATGTACCTATCTATGTGTGTTTTATAATATTAATGTGAATCTGTATATTAGGAGAGAGAGAAAGTGAGAGAGAGAAAGAGTGAGAGAAAGAGAGAGAGAGAGTGTGTGTGTGTGTGTGTGTGTGTGTGTGTGTGTGTGTGTGTGTGTGTGTGTGAACATTTTTGGGTATGTGTGGCTGAAGGCCGAATTTTCAGATTTGTTTCTCCCAATATCATTATCGTGGATCGGACAACACCAGTGATTGACATATTTGATTGCAGGTATTCAGTTTCTTTTTTATTGAGTACTGCTGGCATATCTGGATTGGAGCTGCTGAAATTCTCACTTTCCAGGATTCACAGAATTCAAAAGCGTTTACGCATCCTTGTGGTTGATTAAACATTTTCCATCCTACAACCCATTTTACACAGACGAAATGTTGCTAGCCTCTCTCTACACTATCACTAGATTTGTGGCAAATTTAAAAAAAAAACCTCCATTCACTTTTTACACTAGTCTGGGCTTTCAGTGCCTACCATGCCACATTGACAGAGTTGGCTCATTATTTTCATATTCCATTAGCAAGTAAAAAGTTCTTGTTCATAAATGTTACTTTGTAGAACAAACCCTAATGGGCCAACAGTTATTTATCCAAAATATCTTTATATGCTTTTATTTCTCTTTTATGCCATTAATGCAATCTCTTCAGTCAACTTTACTGGTTTGGGGGCATTGTGTTGGTTGAACAGTCTATATGTTAAATTTTGTGACTTCTTTTAGCTTGTAAGCCACACACCACCGTACATTGATCGATCAAAACCAAACTTTGGTGAGAAGTGTAAACAGGTGACTGGGTACAAAGTCTAGTTGGTTTTACTAGGGTGCGTATCTTAGTACAATAAATTTTTATTATTTTGGGGGAAAAAATTAAATGTTTTATTATTTAACATTCAAAATATTTAATGTTCAAAATAACAAAAACTTATTTAAATAATAATGCGATATCAGTTTTTGCCTACCTTTTCTTTAAATATTTATATAAACAAAAATCCATTTTCCAGTTCGTCCTGCGTTTGCGAAAACTATGAATAAATCATAAGCCCAAACGATTTTAAAAAGTTGAAATTGGCACCAGAAAGGACTATTGCTTCATGCCTATTAAAATTTAATCTTCCCTGTTAAAAAAGGAAAAGAAAATCTTTAAAAATTATTGTTTACTATGGAGTTCGATAATATTAAATTAAATCAATAAAATTATTGTCAAAGTATCTTTCAAAACAATCAGCATCAAATTTCTTCAAATTTCATCGATGGGTTTGTGAAATTGTACAAAATGTAGAGCTTGTAAATTTTGACAAAAAATGTTAGCGATGAATTTAACAATGTAAGGATTTTAATACGTCTCAGTGCGTTCCAAAAAATTATATAGTAGTATAAAAATGCTATCTGCGGTCCCACGATTAAAAACTAAAGACAATTTAAAATACAAGAGTAAGATCATTAATATTGAAACTGCTCATGTGAAAATAAATATCCAACAGAATAATCGAAATGTCTTTTGAATCAAGAATGAAAAGGCTGATACGTAAATATCTAATAATATATTTAAATTATACGTCAAATATTCGCATTGGAGAGAACGTTAAATGCTTGGATTTAAAAGACTATGTTTAAAAAAATACCAAAAAACAACCTAGGAAAATATGTTTGGAATGCTTTTCATAAAAGTATAGATTTCATCTTGGTTAATTACAGAAAATCATGAAAAGACAGACGGATTTATCGATCAACGCCTATCAATAATTACAACGCAAGTGAAACTGTTCGGTTCCATAATACATAAAATAAAAGACGGCTTTATTTTGGAATTTAAACAACTCGAGGAAGGACGAAAAAACCATAGTCGAACTGTAGCGTTAAAAAGTAAGCAAAATTCTTAAATCCTAACAATTTTTTTCTCATTTCTCAAAGAGCACGAGAAAAATTTTGGTAAACATTAATCGAAGTGGAATAATCAAAACAATCACGATAAAGATAGTGTACAAATCGGTGGAATAATAAAAAAAAATTAACTCCGATTCTGAGACATTATTTATCATAAATAGCAACTTGGAGATATTATTGACACGCCGACCTTGATTTTAATTTATTATCGCTGATATTCTGACACATACTCACTGTCATTTTCTTTACCACCATCTTACTTCATTGTTTTGATGGGTTTTTTTAATATTTGTCTCTGAAATCATTATTAATACCGTCAAAGTAATTGAATTCTGTTTGGAAAGCGAGGAAAACAATATTCTTTGTCCTCGATAAAATCTGAGAGAATAATTGAAAAATGTTAATTAGTGTAATATTACTTTGTTAATTCATCGATATTTGCCGCAAAAACGTATTTAAAAACGCTAATGCACACACTGTATATATTTACATAGATAAAAGAATATATATGTGGTGGAGAGTGAGAAACATAGTAAGAAGGTAGATATAACTGAAAACAATGTATAAATTTCTTTGTTTTAACATTATTTTTAATGGATACTCTGTTTTTTCTATAATCAAACAGTACATTTTATTTATCCACCGGCCTAGATGTTCAAGAAATCTTGTTTGGAAAATATTCATCTTATGCTAGGATTCGAAGCGGCATACTCCCATATACCAGGGAGATGCCAATGTTAGATCTCGTGTGTTACCATTCGATCACAGAAGATGTGGTAACCGAAGTCCGAATTAAGCATTTTTAAATACATGTTCCTCACACTAATAGTGGCATATCCTCAGAGATAGATGTTTTTCTATGCACGGACGATTTGCTAATGTTAATTGACCCTTAGTGAGCGATCACCTCCATAACGCGACCAGCGACTAACATCCAATCACATGAAAATCACTGATCAAACAACCACTTAAAAAAAGCCATTTTGGTCGTACACTGCAAACTTCTAAACTTGGAGAAACTAAATGAGTAATCTAGTTCATTTTACTTTGATCTAAGTTAAGAATACGTCTTCATTGTTTTGTTATTGTAGTGTTGTATTAAAATGTTATTTCTTGTTGAAATGTACATTGCCTGAGTTCATCTCACGGTCAAACATCGGCTGTTTTGTAAAACATGTATTGCATTTGACATGTTCAAGAGATTTATCGCAGTCTCTGTACTGACTTGGATAAATTTAGGAACTGGGAAAAATCTTATGTTCTCATTTATTTATTACCAGATTACATGGTAAAATTCTAATATGTACATTGTGATGAGTGGAATATACGGTTCTGGCATAAAAAGGTCATGACTATGAGCCTTTAGTGAGCGACCACCTGCCCTATGCGATCAATTTTTGATGGCAGTAGTGGTGGTCGCATTATATATATATATATATATATATATATATATAGCCATCTGCAAACAGATCTCTTTCGCTGTATCACAACTCATCAGTATGGTTAGACATCCGATTGCTTTTTACACAGGATTGAAACCCGACCGAATTGGTAATTCTACCTCTGAGCTATGGGTGCTCGGTAGAAGGAGTCAGACTTTTTAGCGTGTACATTATCATTATGCACACGCCCAATAGCTGAGAGTTTTCTTATTTATTGCTGAATGAACGATGTGTAGATGCTAGAGTACCTAATATCTCTCTCTCTCTCTCTCTCTCTCTCTCTCTCTATATATATATATATATATATATATATATATATATAAATTCACATTTTCTTTATTCCTAAGTTTCTGGAACCATGAAATGCACTTACATGTGTCCTTCTATTGATTGCTATTTGAAATTTGATATACTTGATGGACTTGTACCTATGGATATCAAAACTGTGCTTGGGAGAAATAAGGAGACAAAATTTATTAAGAGCTTCGAGAATCAGTAAGATATAATCGCCTACATCCTGTGAAGACACGGCACATAATAGAAAGAAAAGGCTCAAATATCGGAAAGAAACATCACTCAGCACGTTCCTGCTTATATTTGCAATGGAAAGCTAGACAATTTGCATCGGTATCTGTTCTTGTAACCAACGCATGTTCTCAATTGTGAGGTAGGCTAATTCTGAATATCATTTTAAGGTGTCAGATTTGAAACCAGCCATCTTTCTGTAAGCAGGAGCGGTTGTTAGGCTTAAAAGTAATTAATATGTAATAATTTTATAACTATTATATAATATTTGAACTTAGATGTTCATGCTGGTCGCATTTCTCGTCTGATGAAAGAAGAACGACAAACGGATTTAGTTTCTTTTTGTCTATCTTACTGTATTCTCATATTACCACATTAGAGTAATGATGTTTTTGTTACCCACCTTTTTATCTTAATTTTGTCTTCTTGTTTTAACATATTCGCATTGATTGTGTACATAGATTCTCCTTCTTTCTGATTATCACAGGCATTTAATCGTATTAAATTCTTGACGTTTCAACAAATTTCCTCGTATCTGGTTTTGATAAATAGAATATTTAAGGGAAAAGAAAACTTTTCTTTTTAATTTTGGAAAAATATCTATTCACAGAAATATAAGAAAAAAGTAAAAGAGGAGAATGTTCCTCGCTAAACGCCTGCCTACGTACAGCGACGTGCTATGTGCATATAAATATCTGTGTAGTTCTATATCTCATTTCACAGCTACTATCGTCCGTATTGCTGAAAGCAATTTTCGCACATTAGCGATGTATATTCATGAATCAATTGCTTCCTTTACAAAGACAGGTTCTTTCCATTTTTAAAAATACAGTTTCACCTTGTTAAGTACATTTTAAGCGGTTCTTTTTCTTTCATATTTAACAAAATCTAAGAAACTTGTTTGCAAGAAAAAAGAAATAAATATGGAATTTGAAAATATAGACGAAATAACACGTCGGTTAGGCTTGGCGACAACTACCGCTTTACACCTGTGAATCGGTTTTCATAAAAAAGCTGCTATAAAAATGATAAAATTGAAGAGAAATGAAATCAGAAAGAAGAGGAATTGAAGAGAGATGATGGCGTTGTGTATAGCAACAAAAATATCAAAATAAATAAACCTAATGCTCGACAGTTGGTATCATTGTGTCGGCTCTAGTGGTGCTTACATTGTTGAATAAATTAGTGCTTCAGTTGAGGTTCTAAATTCATGATTCAAAATGGCTTCTTATTTCGTTCCGAAATTATATCATTTTTCATCAGGCCATTATAATTCGTTATTTTGATTAAAACATTTCAAAATTTTCTTCAATTTCTTCCCCTGTGTTTTTTCGCTTTCCTATGATTTCATTCATCGATTTTACTGATTGATATTTTTCTCTTTTATTTTTCTTTATTTGTTTTCATTTAATAAATCCTTGCTTCTTTCTTTCTTTCTTTCTTTTTTTCTTTCTTCGACTCTTATTCGTTTTCTCATTCTTTTCTTTTAATCTTTCTTATTTTTTTGCTATTTTCTGTCTTTGCAAAGTTTTAATTCATTCGCTTTTCACCATTTCTTTTTATTTATACATATATTTTTGGCAATTTTTTCAGTTATATTTCTTCTTTGTTTTGGATATTTTTCATTTTATTTTGTATTATATGTTTTTACATTAATTATTTAATTCTGTTGGATTGTCCTTCTTTCTTATACTATTTTTACTACTTATTCTTTTCAACCTTTGCTTATAAACTTCTTTTCATTCAGGCTTTTGATTTATTCATTTTATCTTTCCATAAGGAATCTTTATTTTCTATGGTTTTTGTTTCACTTACTGATTCATCGTCTCCGGCATTTTTCCCACCTTTTCATTTCCTTTTCCGTTATTTTTGCATTTTATTCTCTTTTGTTTCTCGCTTTTTGTTTTCTTTCTGTGTCTATACAGCTCTCTTATTTATTCGACTTATCTATACAACACCAAATCTCGCAATTATCTAATCTCTAATTTCGATGTTAATGCCTTCAATCTTGACTTTCTAAAATTATATCCATCAAGATTATCCTTATTATTATTTTAATCTTTGTGATTTTCTTCTTTCGTTTACAAATTCAACATTTCATTATTCTTTTCTTACCTCATATCTCTTAACTTAATCTATATATCATTCCCTAAAATAGGAAGTTATTTTAATGTTGTTTCCGTTGATGTGTTGTTTTGTTTTATCTTCTGCTTAAGGCGTTCCTTTTTCCGAAAACTCATATCACCATTCTCTCTGCCAAGTACCCAGGATTTTCCTTTATGTTCACTGTATGTCCCAGCTTATCCAAATCTGATGCTTCAATATACATTTTCAACAACTCAAGCTACGTGATTTCTCTGATCGATAAACATATCAAAGCACATACGCACCGGTATTTGATAGCTTTGCCCGAGATCGTCTGATAGGACGATAGTGGCGACGATGACGTCACTCGCATGGAGAAGTCTTATCATCGCACCATTTAGGATGTAATCTCGCGTAATCTCACGAAAGACAGGCGTTTCTGTTTTGAGGATCACGTGATATTAGAGTACAGCGGAGAGAGAACGGAGTAAAAAGGGTTTGAGCCCATGAATGAAGCTCGCGTGTACACACTAGCATCGTTCAAGGGATGCAGACAAGAACAAATATTCATATTCAATATATTTTATCTAGTATTACTAAATACACAGACACACACAATAAACTAACGGTTTACAAGAAGATTTCTAAAATGCAAATATTTTAATAGATATATGAGTAACGTGCAAATATATAATCAAATATCGGAGAATTCATATTCAATTTTACATAGGAAGCAGGTTAATTGCTTAAGGTATAAGAAAACATCAGAGAGCATTCGAATATCTATATATAGTATATTAATTATTAGAATTTACATAAACATTCCTTTTAAATTACGCTTATTCCTTGCTATTGTAAAATTTTGTACAACCAAAAATTTGTTTATATATATATATATATATATATATATATATATATATATATATATGCTATTAAATATACTAAAACCACGCTCTCCCGTAGACTTACGTGTCATCTTTCTGATCAGAGTACTATTAAACAACATTTCTCTGAAAAACATAAATATGTAGGTAATATCAGACAGATTTTGGTCAACAATACGGTGTTCCTTACTCATACAGCAGTAAGAGGAACCTGCAGATATTGGAGGCCATGTACATCAAATCAAAACAACCAACACTCAATAAAATCAACTTTAAAACAGGAAATAACATTTTGCGCTATCCCGCGGTTTGACGTCATAAAACCGCATCGCAAACTTAAGAACTGCGTTTATTATCTTTGGTAACTATTGCCGTTGCCAAGCGGAGTTTTATGTCAACACAAAATAAAATCGTCGGTGATGGTGGATTTTATAATATTTCAGTTTAAACAACCTCTCTGAAGATGGCTCATGTGAGCCGAAAGCTTAGAAGAAAACCAATAAATAATTATCCAAATGTTGGAGAATTTTTTTTTTATTTTCAACTGAAATTAAAGCAAAAATACGACGTTTTGAACGGCTCATGATTAAACATAATAGACATTCATTGTCTCTTATATTTAATAGCATATGTTTAGAAAATTACTTGCTGCCTCGATATACTAAATATATATATATATATATATATATATATATATATATATATATATATATATATTCTTCATAACTTGACAATATAATTGTTGCCAAAAAATAAAATAATAAAAAGCAAATACGTGGCAAGAGTATATGCAAACAAATAAACAACGCACTTTATTATTAAAGAAAGGATAATTATAGATTATTTTTCCTAATAATTCATTGACATTTTTTTGCATATCAGTAAAACAAAACTGTTAAAAATAGGTCTCATTTTTGTCGCATTAAACACAAAACATGCAAGGAAGTAAATTCAATAATAATCCTTTTTTATCATGCTTTTCTATTGACGAATGACCCAACTGGTGACCCCCTGTGTTGTTTTTTCAATACCTCATAAAATTGAAGATTTCATACCATCTTACAGATTAAAGACATGAATGACATCCGAGGGAACATAAAAGTTTTAAAAATATATTTTAACCAGGCTTAAAATTCTTGAAACACTCGAATGTTCTGTTGATCAGCTACTTGAATTTTTGTGTGACATCTTTTTGACATACTATCTGAACAACCGATTTCAGGCAAAAGTAACTTTAACTGATTTTAATATTTCACTTCTTAGATGAGTAATTCTTACATTATTTCGAATTATTTTCCTATGTTTGTTAATATAGATATATTATAAACATACCGCGACCTAGTACATAATGTTCATTATCAGGTGTCCATTGTTTAACTGCTATAGGATATATGGTGATAATTGTGTTGTTCCTTCAGAACCAGTGATATCACAGGCAAATGCCAAACACTATCTGCCATTGAAAATATCAGATGGTGTGTGGTTATGACTTGAAGGTACATGGTTGAAACCTTGTGTATATAATTACGTCTATATAAAAAGATGAGAATAATAGTTTGAAATGATATGAGCTTTAACTGCGTTTTCCTTTCATTGACAAAGATCACTCAGTGATTCACTTCCAGCAAAATTCTAACACTGGTATTTTGTACGTGATAACTTGTCGAAATAATAATACTCTCTATTATAGTACAATGAAAACCGCTGTGTGTGTGTATATTTCTCTCCTCTTTTGCCCATGGAGAGATAGAAAATAGAGGTTATAAAACCCAATCTGTCCTACTATTTAACCCATAGCGATGGATTAATAACTTCCCCAAAGGTATTTGAGTGTAGGTGATTGCAACGAATTCAACTGGAGTTCGAACTCGGCTTTTATGTTCCCGTTTCGAGCCGATATCTACTGCACTGATATCTTACACTCGTAATATTAATAAAGATACTTGTAAACCAGAATCACATAGTTGGAATGCTGCTCTTACTCAGTAGTAGTAGTAGTAGTAGTAGTAGTAGTGTGTTAGTAGTAATACTACCAAGAGCAAGAAAAACAAGATGCTAACAACCAAGGTAATAATATAAATATAAAATAACTACACGTCTTACGTCTGCAGTAACATAACAGATAGAAGCACTCCATCCAAGGAAGAAAAAAAGCGCCAAAGTAAAAACAATAATGGCGGCCATAATCAGTGTAATAAGTGACAATGCAGCTGAAACTGAAAAAATATTCTTCCCTTGTTTATGTCCTTGTCTAACCGGCGGCATCGACAGAAAAGAAACTTTTCGATATCAATCATCTTGATAAAGAGATCACACCTTATAAAAGACTGGCTGTAAATAGAACAATAATGGCTGATACGCAAAGATAAGGCGGGCATTTGTACAATGGACGGGGATGATGGACGGTGGTGTGCCGCCAATATTGTGGGAAGATCTTAGCTTTTTGCCTTATATTTGAGATTTTATTTTTCTTTCTCTATTTGAAATAATGAAAAATCGAATATTAAGAAAGAAATAAGTATAAAAACAAAATGATTTAAAAAATGGGACATCGCTGAAGGGAATCAAAACTTTTATTCCTTCAGCGAGTTCATATAGAATCTTGGTACCAATGCCGGGAGTAAGTTTGAAACGAACCACGTTCTGGGAAGCCTTCAAATCGGAGAACGCCGAGAAACTGTTGAAGGCGTGCAGTTTGCAATCAAAAGAAAAATCGGTGATTGACAGCTCGAGAATTGAAAGATCTAGAGATTGTAAGGACTGTCCGGGAAGTTTCCGGCCCTTTTATGTTTTATGTCGTATTTATTATTCTCCTTTTTTTTAAATTTCTTTTGTTAAAACATTGCATCATTATGGGATTTATTCTATTTGGCTGCCTACAGTTTTCGTTTTTATTAAAAGCAAAAATCCAACACTTGATCGATATTATGAAGACTACGAAAATGCAGCTGATGGTAATCCCGAAAACAATATTTCATATTTAGCTTTGAAAATCGGAAAGACTTCTTTCATAAGTATGTCGGGGTCCTATAATGAAAACGAAACCTCTCTAGGAAGGCCAAATGTAGCTCGTTTTCAGACTGACCTTGTTAATATATATATTGTGGATTTGGTCAGCAATCTCTCTTTTATACAAGTTTAATTAAAAACAATTGACAAGATACTGCGGCTACATTGCTATTTAATTAATGTCCGAATGTTCCATACGCCAGAACACTGACCATGTTTATAAAATCAAACATTCTTATAACTTTAGATACATACATAACACAAACCATATAATCAGTTAAAAGTAAAAATAAAATCATCCTTGATAATGGCTAAAAGTCTCGCCGAAAGCGCTCGGAAATACAAAATATTCGGTCAACATCTACGTAATTTATTTAAAGAAAAGAAGAAAACTATAAAAACACGAGATAAATTAGATAGAATACTTAAACCCATTAGCTTGTCAGTCGTTTTCAACGAAACTATATATATATATATATATATATAATGCATGTGTGTGTGCAAAATGGTTCTTAATGTCATCATCGGGTGATATAGAGCTTTCCGATTGCCATAACCAAAGTGACTGTACTATTTTTGTCATGTCTTTTCTGTATCCGGTCTTCATACGTTTCTTATTATGCATTAGGCAAT
Organism: Ascarosepion bandense; assembly: GCA_037127315.1. Lineage (NCBI taxonomy): Eukaryota > Metazoa > Mollusca > Cephalopoda > Sepiida > Sepiidae > Ascarosepion > Ascarosepion bandense. Next base: position 4,979,803 of record JBBBDQ010000555.1, read on the forward strand.
GTTATTTCCACTGATCTTTGTGTTTCACGATCTTTCTTAAATGTCACATACTTTAAATAGAAGTCTCTATCATTTTACAGTAGAAATAGCTAGATACAACCGTAAGTTCTATACTAACAAGTTCTTCTCCCGCACTTGTGGAACTCTCTTCCGGCCTTTAGCTTTCCAGTCAACTTTGATCTTTAAAATTTGAAAAGCAATGTGAATCCTTATCTTGTATCTCTTTAATTCCTGGTCGTGTATTGTTCTCTCATATTATTTTACACTCGGTAAACCCATTACGTCTTCGTGGCTTTATTGTTTTGCTTAGGGTAAAATGATTAATGAAAAGCCTTCTTTATCCTCAGTTTTATATTTATAGTCTTCTGAACGTGACATTTTATCATTATTTCTTTTCTCATGTTACTTCATTTTAAAAGCCTGTGTTTGCACTTTTTTTGAGTAGATCACGTAATTCATCCGACGATATTAGGAAAATGCCATCCGTTAATTATAGGGTGTTCAAATATTATCTTTTTTATGGTTGCTCAACTTCTTCCCAATTCATTTATAACAGATAACACGAATTAACGGGATTTATTCACGGACAGGCAATGCCTCTAACCTCCTCACCTAAATTGAAAGTTCAGCAGTAAGCAAAGAAATTGATAGAATATGTTTTCTAGTGTGCTCATGGATATCATGCCACATAGATATGTTAGATAGCAAAATACTATGAAACTACGAATCCGTTCGTTCAAAAGAGACCAGGGTAACTGCATAAAGTTGTCATCCAGTTGCAAGACAACGCCATTTCACGGACAATCTGACATGAGAATGGGCTTAGAAAATGAGGCTAGTGTTTATTATTGTATCCACTGTACAGTTCTAACTTGGTTCCTTGAAGCAATTATCTATTTGGGACTCTCAAAACTATATTTAACCGGGAAACTATGCCACAAATAATACACTGATATTTCAGTTGTTACAGATTAGTTAGAATTGTTTCCTGACAGGGACTTCCAGGTGAGTATTTATTCACTGTGCACCAATTTGAAAAGTACATCGATATAAATAGCATCGATAGATAACATAGTAGTGTTGAAAATATATGTTAAATATTTTAATTTTACAATAGTAAATATTCTAACACCAGGAAACAGAAAAGTGTATTGAACTGTTACGAGATATCTGTCCTTCTGTATGATAGAGAATGCTAGACAATTTTCAAAGATAAAGAAGATACGAGAAGTAACATAAATGCAGTCCTCCAGGAACATACTGAGGATATCATATGACGAACATGCAAGCAACAACAAGGTTTTGGAGAGAATATAAAGAAAAAGAAAACATATACTTAACATCAGGATGAGGCAACTGAAATTTTTAAGGCTCGTAATGATGAAGGAGAGCGTGAAAACATGATGCAGAATAATTTGAGAGGGACAGATGAAATCATCACATATCATACTTGATTAGTTTCAGTAAATGAATGGTAGATCAGGGTTTCAGAGAAATGACAGAAAAGACAAAAATTATTAAGAGCTACAACGGACAGGGAGATGAGGAGAGCCATGACTGTCTACATCCTAAAATTATAAACATGATTGTTTCTACATTAATATTCAGATAGTTTTCTTACAAATATTGTGGAAATTTATCAATTTTCTTAATGGTTAAGCACGTACTTTGTACACAATAAAATTAGTTTTGCAAAATATAAATGTATTTTAAATGAAATTTATTATTAACCAACTGATGATGGTACCATTTTCAGAACAAATAAATATACCGTGTGTATTTGAGATAATAATATGTTTTATTGGGAAGTAATTACAATAAAATTTTGATAGTGTGATATGCAACTTAGGAGTTGTTTCCATATCTTAAATATATTGCTGGTGGTCCAAAAGTAGGTGAACAGTAAATAATGACATTTATTTTGAGATTGCATATACAATTTGTTTTTTACTAATACAATGATTACATTAGCAACTAAATTTTATTGTGTACAATAATATAAACGCTCTTAAATTTTATCAAAGCAGGCGCTCAAACTGTTGTCCATCACAGTTTATTGATATTGATGTTAAAACAGCAGCTATCAGGCGATTGGAACAGATTGTTAGAAATATGGCCTCAAAAAAGAAACAATAAATAAGATAATATGATGTTGAGGACTATGGACAGTAGTTGGAAATTGAACAATCAAAAGAGAAAAGAAGACCAAATTAAAGACATTGTCAAAATAAAATCAAGAAATAACCAGGATTTAAGAATGACCAAACGGTTGTTTAGAAAGAAACAAAATAATAATAATGCGTAAAAGGAATAGACCAGAAAAAGAATGTTTGAAGAATCCGGTGTTGCGATTTTCAAAAGTTATTAATGATTTAGAACATTAAGACGGTAGGATAAAGTTTTGAAAACGACCTCAGTGCATACATTTACAAAGATATATACTTAATTTAGATATTCAAATACAGGAAACAATTTTCTCATTAGTTTGTTTGTTCGTTTGTTTGTTTAACGGCATATCACCACCGCATGTTTCATTAAATGCCGAAATTTAATTTACTTTTTATCGTTTGAAAATTTTTGTTATAAAAATAATTATGGTTATTTTTTAACAAAAAACTTTATTGCTGGAATTCTTTTATGTATTAACTGTAATACTTTTCTTTTTTATAAAATATTGCTGATTGTAAATTTTTATTATGAAAATATATTGCTGATAATTTTTACTAAAATATGTATATTTATATTTTAAGAGTGTTTTGGACTCAGTTTCGGGGTTAATTATTTTCTCATAGCTGAGACCATAGCTGTTGCTACCAATCTGGATCACGGTGGACCGGGGAACATTAGCAATTAAGAGTTGATTCTATGCTGTTCAAAAACTCACAATCAGAGGTCATGCTGCCGGAAGTAGTTTATCGTCTTACCCAGGACACTTCTTAGTAGCAACATTTAGTGAAGAGGTTCTTCATATAAATAGACACATATCACGATTTATAAAACAATATTGAAGAGGTATTGTACTGTTCTGGGCGAGTTTTTGGTCGTATATTTGCAGGTCCCTTCAAAGTTGATGATTGTGTCGAGATAAATGCAGAGACTATAAACCAAGAAGTTTTAAGAGTATAGTCATGCAAGACAATGCTTGTTACCCATTCCGGAAAGCCGACTAGTGCTCATCTTGTCAAAATTGTTTCCATGGCACCAAAGTCATGACATGACGACCGACTCTTTTCAGACCAGTCATTTAAGTGGAAAAACATGAAAATAGCACATGTTAAATACATGAACGTCATATGTAAAATACATATATATATAAGATCAATTTTTAAGCGCAGTTTAGATGTGGCACAAGGCCGAAAGTATGGATCACTCAGTAAGAATCGCACTCACTACTCAACTGTAATGATTCTTGTGTGACAAGTTTGCTAACCATGTCGAGGTTGCCAAATACATATATATGAGAGCAGATAACAATATTAAGGAAAAATAGTCTCGGAAGAAAACAAAACTGCGACAAGTGTTGCGTGAGTAGAAAGAATATCAGAGCGAATAAATTAAATAGACTAATAAAGGTCATAATATATTAAGCTATGCATAATAATAAGATATTGACATACTGACATTAATAACAGTAATAAATAAAACGGTGATATTGATTTCATCCATTTCTGCGATCGCTATCTTATGAACTTATTTATAATTACTTATATGAGAAATTCTTTGTTTTGAATAAAACTATATACCTCCACCATATATATATATATATATATATATATATATATATATATATATAAGTGTAAAAGACAGCAAAATTTTTGAGAGGATTATATATATATATACATATACATATATATATATGTGTGTGTGCATGTGTGTGTCTATATATATATATATATATATATATATATATATATATATATATTGTCATCCGCAGACAGATCTGTTTCGCCGTATCACAGCTCATCAGTACGGTTAGACTCCGATTGCTTTTTTGCCCAGGATTGAAACCCGACCGAATATATATATATATATATATATATATATATATATATATATATATATATATTCTTCACTGCTAAATGACAGTTATTGCAAAAAAATAATAAGGTATTGTTAAAGAGCAAAGAAGCGGTGAGAGCTTTTATAGCTGGTATTAAAGTTTAATAACTGGTAGTAAAGACAATGAACTGAGTCGATGCTGCCTATATATACACACATACGATCTTTATTAGTGGAATATGTGTATGTGGGTGGGTGATAAGTTGATAATCATACCACATATAAATAAAATAATCGTTTGGTTAATATTTTTTATTGTGAAATCATTAATTTTCATAATCATATCCTTTCCAAATGGATTTAATATTTTCTATAACCAAGTACACAAAACATGTTTGTATTTAGGCAAAATTTGGTTACTGGTATTTCAATTTAATGGCAATGAACTATACATCTTTCCTTATAAAAACTAATACAAACAACGTTAAATTATATTAATTTTGATAAAATGCATTTATCAGTACACATCATGCAATACATTTTGTTCTTAGATGTTAGCATTCCTGCCAAAAAACAATATGTTAAAGAAAGGTTATTTCTGTATAAAATAACATGTACTAAATGATATTGGTATTGCCGCACCACAGTCTTCTTAAATACATGGTTTCATTATTGCTTTTGGTAAACACGTTAATAGCACTTTCATAAAGAAACGCAGAATAAATACTTTTGTTTTTTTCCCTAATAAATTCAGGTACACACAAGTGTAGTTACGTATAAATACATACTTTCAAGATCATTGATACACACCTATGTGTGTTTCTATTGTATCTTTGAATATATATATATATATATATATATATATATATATACTAATGCATATTCACAGGATAATAAGCATACATTATAAAGTGTGCACGCAATCTATTGCCTGTCTAAAAACACGCACGCTTCCCAATATGTATTTGGTATTTTTATAAAATTTTTCCTGCCTTTAGAAATCTACGTCATAGCAGATACAAATCTGATATACTTAGTTACAATACAAACCTGTAAACGCCAGAAGGAATGGTTCTTTTCAGCAACGGAGACTGAGGCATGCGGACACACCCCATAACAGAAGGGGGTACACGCTTTTACAAGACACAAGGTAGGAATAGAAAAAAGTTTAAATAAAACGTAATAAAAATAAAACCCAACAAATTTGAAAGATTTGAAAAGCGAACTATTTTTTAAAAAAATTAAAGATATTTTTTCATTTTTCTTTTTTTGAAAAATAAAATATATATATATATATTTTTCTTTTTTTTTAGTATTTTAAAGCCCCGCGATTCTTTGAAACGGACATATTGTTTGAGCCGAGTACGAAGTGGACGAACGTCACACTTCAAATAGCGCCATTGTGACGTGGAAGGTGAACAACGCCTGCCGCTCGACAATAGACAGGAAACAATAGACAGAGGCCGCCGGTGGTTGAACCGAGCAAGTGTCGCTCATGGGGGTGTGTCCTGGGCGGTGAAAAATCGTGCCTGAATCCGAAGTGAGGGAGGGATAGATGTCATGCGGCAAGACGTGGTATAGCCTGCCGCTTTAATACAAAATGTAATAACAAAATTGAAAACGGTTAAAAAAAAGTAAATACGACCACTAATATAGCCAAAAGGAGTGATCAGGTATAATAGTCGGCTTTCATTATTCTTTACAAAACTGAAACTCATCTTGTTATATCTATAAGAGTGAACAGACTTCTCTAAATATAAGCGGGTATCTTTTTTTTTTTTTATTATTGCTGATGTTGCTGTTGCTATTCGTTTTATTCTTCTTATCATCACGAGCATCAATATTATTGTTATTAATTCAACTAATTTATTTTATTATCAGTGGTATTACCGTTATTATTGTCGTTGTTGTTCTTTTTAGAATTATTTGAATTGTTGCTGTCGTTGTTAGAATTATTATTGGATCATTTAAGTATTATCAGAATTAAAAGACCAGGAATTATTAGTTATATTTTTACAGTACACTTTATCACTATTGTTTAAATGTTATCAACTGCTGCTTCTTTTACTTCTTCTTCTTCTTCTTCTTCTTCTTCTTCTTCTGAATAATAATAATAATAATTTAAATCTCTAACAAGATGTCTGGTGATTATCGGCGGAGACAATGTGTCACCAAGACTTGTAAATTTTCCAGCACCTTCCACAGTATCTTTAGAGAACCCAAAACAGCGGCATAGTCTGTAAATTATTTCTTTAAATTTTTATCACAAAAAACAATTCCAATTGTTTACCATGATTCCAAGTGAGCCCGTTTTTATAAGTTTTATCCTAAATTTCATATTCCATATATTTCTTAACTCTTGAGCAAGGTTCTAGTATTTTTTCCACCGATTGCTTATTCTGATTTGTAATTTGTGGTCCACTGTCAAAATCAAGTCTAGATCTGATAGGTTATTTTCTCTCCATTTTCGTGTAACAAATCTGGTTTTCTTAAATGATTTGGCTGCATCATCTGAACCCCGAAATTCCATAGAGATATATATTTTCGACACAGCTCTCTGTATGACACTATACATTTGCAGAAGAATAAAGGGTGCCGGTATACTATTTGGCCTACCATTTGAATATGGCGTACGAAATTCTGTCACTAGTATAGTATGTGGCCTACCTCAAAAAGAGTATTAAAAAGAAGCATTGTATCCGAATAAATAGCTGAATATCTATAAATATTCTTTTACTGTGGTAGGACACACGTGGGTAAGCAACATACTATACCAGAATCAAAGAGGTAGGCTACATACTATATTGGCAGTAAATAAAGTATACATGAAATTAAACAAAGAGAAGCGAAAGTAATCCGATGAGTTATCATCATGAATATCTATCTAAGTCGGCTATTGTTTTGAATCGAAGTCGAAGATTAATTTATAAACAAAACATACAAATTTAACTTTCAGGACGATTTAGTACAAGTTTATTTTACTAGATTTGCAGTACTGAGTTATTCATTCAGAGCGGATTAGCTATCTTTGATCAGTTTGTTCAGTTCTGGTTGGTAGAATATCGCGACATATGAATTTCTCACACTCCCTTTTTCATAAAGATGTAACAGTCATTCCGAAAAGAGTCGATGATCAAGTAAGAGTTGATCGAGAGATCGTCGATAGCGAGAGAGTTAATCGTTGATAGCTAGATAGTCCATCGGGGTAGGTGATCGATAAAGATGTCATCGATTAAGAGAGAGAGAGAAAAAAGAAAGAAAGAGTGAGCCGATAGAGATGATCGATCCATCGATTGAGAGAAGATCGACAATATATATATATATATATATATATATATATACTGGGATAGGGATTCGTTTAGAGTGGGAGAGAGACAATTTTGTTTGTCCAGACGAATGTTTTGCACACTATCTTATGACCAGCAAGTACCAAAGCCTAAAATTAATGCTGCCACTTATCACCTCCGCTTCTCAGCACTGACATCGACCAGTTGACTGTGTATTTATTGTATATTTTATTTCAAAGTATAAATATACATATTTCAGTTATTGCTCATTTGTATACACGGTTGTTGTTGTACATTGCAACACGGAACGATTAAAGTTTACTTTCACGTTCTGAATATTACAAATGAGATCAGAATTCAAGGAAGTTTCATCTACAAAACTCAAGGGTAGTCCTCTAATTTAAGTCACAACATCGGGGAGGATAAAAAAAGTCGGTTTGAAGACGACGGAAACCCTGGAAAATAGCAGCCTATCTGATTTGTTCTGATACTATTCCACGATATTTTTGAAACCAGCCAGTTGTCACCATTTCTAGTTTTATATTCTCTTGAGGGTTATTTACTTCATTTATTAAGATGATTATTATTGAGTGAAAGAGCAAAAGGCCAACAATGTAACGCTGGGGTAAAAATGTACGAAACCAATGTACCCATCCTGACACACAAACTGAGGAAGCAACAAGCGGCATAGCCAAATATGCACAATAGGGTGACAGGTTGTGATAACAGCAGCAAATACAGTTGCATGCAGGGCTTGATTAAAAATACCTTTAGGTCAGTTAATACAGTCCGCCCAGAGAGTTTTCAATTAACGCGACATGACTCCCAAGCAGATTTGGATGTCTCATCTTTAAAAAAAAACAACAAAAATGCTCTAAACACCTGGGCATCACACTCATCGACTACCACACATGAACAGAAAGGTACAATGCATTAACCTATAGGGAAAATACTTAAAGGGTTAAGATCAAGAACTGACAAGTATATCTACGTTGCTGAAAGCGATATTCACTTTATCACTTCTTAATTCATTAAGAGACAACATGTATATCATGTTAATGTTCTTGTATTATTCTTTCTCATTACTTTTGTTTTAGTGGCTTTATTGCCTTGCTTGCAATGAAATAATTTGTAAACGAGTTAATACATTCAATTAATTTAAATCAAACGCCATGAGTACCCTGCCTGGTGTAGCGTCTGTGTATTTTTTATTATTTTTGTTAATATCGCTACCATTTGTTGCTCTGAAGTCATGCAAATTTTAGAATTAATTTGCTCATTAAATACGATTATTATTGCGTATAATATTGCTATCAAGAATTTTTGCTGAAATTTAAATCACTCAAATAAATTTTGTTATAAAACTACGTTGTCTTTATTCGTCTCTCTCCATTTTGACATTATTTACATTTCTCTTAATCGAACACTACTCCTATGCCTAGAGAGCCCGTCCCACCTCCACTATTGTAATTCAACCAGCTGTCTACAATCTTCAGGAAAATTCGGGTTCAGAATCTTTGCTGAGAGTTGACAATCGGATTTTTCAAAGTTTATTCTCTTCTTCACACAATTCTTCCTGGATTGCCTTCAAGACACTTCCTGTAAAATTCTTTAGTGAAGTGAATCAATCTTTTAATCAGATGTACAATATTGTTCCAATTGTCACAATTGACATGAGAAGACATTCGTACACATTAAAAGCTTTTCCTTTCTACGCCTCAGACACACGGCTAAGACATGGACATTTATATAAGACGTATAAGAATACATGTTATCAAACAGGCATACGCAGGAATTACTTTGACGTAGGTTTTCACCAATTTGTGAAAACGTGACAAATATGCAAATATATGTATACATAGTGAGAAAGAAGGATGAGAGAGAAAGTAAGAGAGAAGGAGAGAAAACTAAATACTTAAATTATATATTTTTCTATCTATCTATCGATAAACAGATTAATTCGTCCATGTTCGTTGTTGTTTCACTTCGCATTGGAAACGCTTCAAGATTAAATTGATAAACACACACACACACACACACACACACACATATATATATATATATATATATATATATATATATATATGCAGTTGTTTTTAAAAGAATCTTCCTGCTAACAATTCACTTTATAATCTTTCTCATATTAAAAAGTCCATGTTGTCACATAAATACATAGATACATACACACACGGAGACATATATCTAAATATATACTTATACAAACTGGTTTCATAAAAAATGACATGCAAGTTATTATCATAAATTTTTTATGTAATTTTATGTTAGTATAATGTTTTTTTTTTCGGAACGCAAATAATATAAGAATTATCTAATGGTTTTTCACTTTCGAGCGCTTTCGGCTATACTTTTAGCCATTATCAAGAATTAATTTTGTTCTTCTTGTAAATAAACATGTGTAAAGATTATGCATACAGAGTCTTGTGTATGTTAAGTTCCGAAAACGGTAAGCACATTGTTACTAAGTGTATGATTTCTCTTTTTATTAATAACGCCTCCATTATTTTTAATTTTCTTATGCATGTGGATGATACTATTTTGGCTAAAAGTATAGCCGAAAGCGCTCGAAAGAAAACCTTTGGACAATTCTTATATAATTTGAGTTCCAACAAAAAGAAAATTATCCGAACACATGAAAAATTATATGAAAAACTTAATGATAATAACTTGTCTGTCATTTTAAATGAAACCTGTATAAAGGAGAGATTGTTTCCTAAATGCACAGTATTTATACATATATACATATATGCATATATGCGCACATACGCATAAAAATACACATGCATACATAGATGCATATATACATAGTCCGCCAAAACAAAAAAGTATACACACAGCAAGAAAAGAAAATGTTGCCTTTGTAGTTTTATCTAACTGCAATAACACTGTTTCCGGCAGTGACACATTTTATCGACAGGTGTCATTACACTGGCAGCACTTAGACAAGAAATTAGAAATGCATGTGCAACAGCCGACTGGAAACTTTTGCCAACGTTGCCCAAGCAGCAGTTCCCCTTACTAATAGATGTTTGGAAGAAATAGAACCACATTTTGAGCATCGCTTTTGATTGTAGAACCCCCATATAACTTTATTAATCACATGATATCGGAATAAATTTAGTTTTCATTTTCCTGAAATGTTTATACATTTTTTGTGCAAATTGCTGAAAATCCCTGAAGGGTGGACGGATATATCAGCTTACGAAAATCTAGAAGTTAACATCAATCAGCCAAGTTACAAACTTATATATATATATATACATGCAACGCGTGAAAGCATGATCGATTGCCTACTCTTGTCAGTCTGTAACCAGGGAGGCAACACGGCTTGGGTGTACAAGACAATACTTCTAACACTGGCGCTACCCGCAGTATTTAGCCACCAGGCAGAGTATTGTCTTTTGTGTAGCCGTGTAATTCTCTTGCGAATTGTTATAGCTTCAAATCAGATTTTCAACGTTATATAAAAGCGTTTGTATTTGATCGTTAACCAATACACAATGTGCTCGTAAGAGAGCATTATCAATGAATTAGAATGGAAGGTAAACAGATGCATTTCACGCACACATACACACACAAACATATATTTATATTTTTTATTATTCTGCACACACACACACACACACACACACACACACATATATATATATATATATATATATATATATATCAAACAATTATTTTCTACCATCAACCTTACATTATTTAATAATGGAAATGAAGCATTTCAAGTTCTTTTTTAAATAAAAAATGTTCTCGCTATTTCCAATTGCGCACAGTACGTGGAAGCTTTGAAAGTACGCACCTTTCAAAACACAAAATAAATTACGTCAGAGTCAAAATTAGAAGAAAAAAACATCAGAAACATACCATCCTTTAGAATGACCAGTGAATTATCAGAAAGCGCTTGGAAAATAATCATTACGGAACATTTTTACATTTGTTATCTCCATCACAAACATGTAAGAATACTGGAAAAATTAAATAAAAATTAATAAAATCTTCCTTGCCGGTCTTTTTCAACAAAAAGGCTTTCTTAAAAAAAGATTTGATGCCCAAAGATATATATATATATATATATATATATATATATATATAGAGAGAGAGAGAGAGAGAGAGATTTATATAATTATTAAACAGTTATTGTTTAAAGTCAAATTAGATCAGAAAACAGTTGTATTAAAAAGTACACAGTATACCTTCAAAGAAAAAAAAGATGAAGTTTTAATATGCAGAGTATTTAAATATTAAAATTAGGAAAATGAGCCGATTATGATACCATGGTTTCCACCTTTCCGTATGGTCAGGCATTATAGATTAACTGATTTCCTAACGCTTTATTTTGAACGCACACAAGGAATTTTAAACGAATAACAGTATGTTTAAAATAAGGGGAGTAATTAGTCAAGACTAGCAAAATAGAATTGTACATAATTTCATCCGTGTTTGTACGAACCCAAAATGTATCTTCTAATATGTATACATCCGGACATTATTTCGGGACTTTCATTTAGTAAACTTTCTCGTTCTGGAAATGATGCTATAGCCAGCATTTCGCTCTTGTATTAAAGTTGAGCATTTTTGTTATCAGAGTATTTTGTAACGCTTTCAAAAATCAAAATATTTATCATCTTATATTTTAGTGTATTTGCTTCCCTAATACAAGTTATTTTTCAACACAACGACAACAGTTAAAAATTTGCAAAGAAAATTCTATTTCAAAAATTTCCTTATTCACTATAGACATCTCTATTCTAAACATGCATGAATAAATTCTCCATTTATTACATAAACTTGAACAGTTCATTACCAAAAATTTAATGGAAGGCGCTATTTATCTTGCGTAAGAGGCAGAGAAAACATAAAAAAATTTAAATCTAATTTTATATCCAGGAGTTACCTACCTGCAATTAAAGAGCTAGCTAGCCTTGAATAATTTCAAAGACGATTGAAAGTAAAAAATATATATATTCTTGTTAAAGGCTAAAAGAGAAATATTTATACGATATACAAATACATAAATATACTATCTGGACATGTAAACATAATTTTGGATTGCTGTAAATCTATACTATTCTACAAGATAAAAAAACAGCACTTTTGATGTACTACTGGCTTTGTAAGATCGGGCTGAGGTTACCAAAGTAAATAACCATAGATTCTATAGAGATGCTGGGCTGATGATAGTTCCAGAAAACAGAAAAGTAAATGACAAAATAAGAAAATGCTTTTTAAACTCTTCAAGAGCATCGACTCTGAAATAGAGGTCGATATGAATAAAGAGGTTTTCAATATTTGAATGTGGAATTTAATCTACAAACTGGCAGTGTCTCCTCATGAGGTATGTAAACACTAAATCTAACTATACTACTAGTATAATCAAACATGTCCTTAAAAGAATATAATACAGGTTGGATCAAAATTTTTCTTATAAAACAATTTTCGATGAAAGAAAGAAAGATTACGAAAAGGCTTTAAAAGAAAATAGACATAGTTGCAACTGGAATATAAACCTTAAATAAATAAGTAAATGAAGAAAAATACAAGGAAATGAAATATTATTTGGTCTATTTTTTTTATTTTGGTTTTAGAAGTAATGACCAAAATTGGGAAACATTTTTTCAATTGATTAATAAACTCAAGTTATAGATGCACGTGCAATTTAGAAAATTACATAAAGAGACAAAATGCGAAGAATTTAAACAGTAACGTGCAGTGAAATATCGTTAATAAAAATGCAACTGCGGAGAAAAAAGCAAATGGCCACTTGACACAGTTTGTAAAACAATGCGTTATTAGCAAAGCAGAATTACAAGATACAAATGGACAGAGAAAATATATGTAGGATGTATTGAAGGGAATTTTAAAAAGCGATGGTATAACCACAACTCTACATTCAACATAGAAAGCCTTAAAAATTGTTCAAAATTAGTCAAATCAAAAGAAAAAATAACGAATACTGTTGTGTAACTTTGAGCGTATTAAAAAGTCCAGGCTTTGCAACGGTGGTGATGCCTGTAGATTGTGCCAAGAAAAATAGTTAGCAATAGTATTATTTCCAGAACGAGAAATTTTGCTAAATGAAATCCGAAGTAATGTCCGGATGTGAACACATCAGAAAATATAATTTAGGACCGTATAGATGAGCAGTTAATATTTATATATATATATATATATATATATATATATATATATATATATATATATTATTCTTAAATTCAGATGACATTTGGGAAATAGCTATTTGAACATGCCTCTTAAAGAAGTGCATCATTTAACCCCAGTCGAACTTAAATGAAAAACATTCATGTATACCGGAAGTAAAAGTTATTAAGGAAGGGGTGAGGAAAGTTGGACAGGAAAAGGTCAAGAAGAGAAAAGAAGAAAAATACTAGTGCTCTTCATTTGGGAATGGAAAGCGGAAAATTGCTGATAATGTCAATGGTACCGGGTAGAAAATATTTCATGTTCTCCAAATAAAAATTCTAATCAATATAAAGGCCTAAATATATAATGAATAAATCGAAAGAAAAGGAGCTTAGATCTACTTCGATGACGACACTTGCTAATTAATTAGTTACGTTGATTAAGAAGTAAATTCTAACATTGATATTTTAATATCCTAATCTTTTCTACTGAGCACACATTACATTTATCACTCAGACTATTGAGAGTATGTGCACAGCCTATTAACTTCCACTCTATCTGTAGGTTTGGCCCTACTTCCTTCAGTTCCCATTATTTTAGGGAAACTTTTGTCTGAAATTTTAATTTAGCATTGGTAAAAGTGTGTCTAGGAGAATAAAATCGTTGTTTCCAAACATTCACCGAAATTCCTATGTACACGTTATATATTTATTTCCTTGTTCTCTTTGGTAGAGATGATAACTTAGTTGATTACATTTGTAGATCTACATTTGCCTTCAACAGGACAGTCTTCCTTAAATCTGCAATTGGAGGAGGGTATAATACTGGGTTTAATACTAGGTTTAATATTAGTTTTACATATATTCTTAAAACCATTGTTATTATGGAAAGTGATAATGTTGTACATATTACCAGTTCAGGAATAGTTAATTGCTAATAGCTATTGTCTGTCTAGTAAATAATTTACTCAGAGTTTTTTCTTTGTGAAAATGTTTCCTTATTAATTAAAAAAAAACGATCCAATGTTAACATTTGATAGTCTAGAGAACTGGAGGTAAGGGGTGTTGAACCAATAATATTTATTTTCCTATGTTTACTTTTAGTCTTCGGCAATTCAGATTTGCTAGTTGGGGCTAAGTAGGTTAATTTATTTTTTTAGCTGCTACTCTGGGAGGCTTTTTTATACAGTTTTTTGTTATCTCTAAAGATCCTAAGAATAGAAGATAATCGGATAATTCTAGAATTAACAGTCCTAGATATTTGTTTTACAATGAGATTAGGGTAGTTAGAATTAATGTTGATGTAGCTCAAGGTTTCATTATGGTACGTTTTGAAAGAATTATTATTGAAGTTGAGAGTAATGTCTTGTTAATTAACAATCTTTAAGTTGGAAGCAATCATTGTTTTAAATCCTAACATTTTAAAAGCCTTAAGGATTTTCTTCTTAATTTTCATAGTCAAGGGGACTATTACTATTAGGAAGAACATAAGTCCAACATCTCGGTATACTCATTTAGAGTAATGAGGGAATAATATAGCTTCTTCGTCTGTGATTTCTACATAGTTTTTAGTGACTTACTGCAGTTTAATATAAACATTATATATATATATATATATATATATATATATATATATAGGGAGAGAGAGAGAGAAAGAGAGAGATAGACAGAGATGTGAGAGTGATTAATTTAATGTAACTTCCTTCCAAATTTCAGACAATATCTTTTGTGAAATTTCATATATTATATGAAAATACATTTATCATTACTTATATAATAATTCCTGCTAATTAATGTTTGTATTATTATTCATGTATATGTGGCTATTCATTTGTCTGTGCGTACAAAAGACGACACATAAAATTGAATATAATTTTTGCTGTGAGAACACTACACATTTATTTAGTTACATCAAAACGTCAAGATCAACACAAGGAAAAGGAATATATCTTACATAATTTTTTTTATTTCTCTATAAAAAATTATCTTTGCTATTAAATACAGTTAATACATTGGTGAATATTACATGTTTGAATGGTATACAATGAAAGTTGACAGCTACTAATTGTCGATATACTGATCCTGTTATGTTCAATTATTTGGCCCCCGCCAACCCCAACCACAAACACAAACACACACACATACACATGACGCGTTTTGCCCTATATGATTTCATCGAACAAAGTTTGTGTTTACGTTGAAACGACTACACAGACGCACGAACGAGAGACACTGGTAATTTCAAATTCACATATTTAAAAAACAAAATATGTATTTTGGTATGTAATCTAACCTTTTTAATTTCCATAATTGTTGTTATTAAATATCCCACATTTAGATAATAGAAGATTTTTCAAGAATGGTGAAACTAGAATGCAAATTTATTGCTTATGAACTAGCGATTAAAACAATTTCTAAGCATTTTTCTTTCCGTGATTTATTTCCTTTCTTAATTAGATTAGCATTTTTTTAAATCAAAATTGTGAGCAATCTCGTTACACTGGGTAATTATTGGATTGAATGTGTTTTTAAAGGTCCCTTTGTGTAGATATACTTTTTTGTTTAAATTCTCTGGGTTTTTCTATGACGTATTCCTTGCGACAACAATTACAGGAAATAAACTAAATTTCTTCTTCAACTATTAGCTTATTATATAGTTTTATTGTGGTGTAATGGATATCGGCTCGGTAACTAAAATAATTAAAAGCTACCGCCAACCCCCAAATTAAAAAATAAACATACTACCCTCATCAAAATTCGAGTAACACACAGCACAGGAGTCACAAAATGCAACAAAAACGATTTGGGGTATGAAACATAATAATAGAAGGAAACCACTTCAAGTTGGAAAACACAACTACATTCGAAATAAAAACGAAATCTCAGCTGCAACTCTAAGAACGTAATTTATGCTCTAAAATGCGATGAATGCGCAAAAATATACGTGGGGGCGACAGAAGGCCTGAATAAAAGAATAGCCCTGCACAGAAGTAACATTAAACTATGCAGTAACAGGAAACTGTACGTTTCCCAACGTTTACACGAATGTAGTGGAGGCAAATTCACTACCAAAATAAAGATTATAATACGCTCATGATGCAGAAAGAAATATTTATGAAAAGATGCAAGCTCAACAAAACAAAATGAAAACACCTAAGACACACCAATCATAGACAACTAAATTCAAAAGCGCAAAAAAATATCACAAACGATTGTTTTAAAAATAGTATTCCGAAAAGAACCAAAAGAGCAACATGGTCTGTTGGATAGAATCGAATCAAAATCGCTGAAAACAATTGGGAAGTATAAAGACGAAATAAAATTTTGCAAGTCAGTGTAAAAAAATTATGGTTAAAGACTGACTTCCAGAACGGAAGAGATTTAACGTGCGAGGGTGAAAAGAAACAAACGAAAAAAGAACAAAAAA
This sequence comes from Ascarosepion bandense, assembly GCA_037127315.1. Classification (NCBI taxonomy): domain Eukaryota; kingdom Metazoa; phylum Mollusca; class Cephalopoda; order Sepiida; family Sepiidae; genus Ascarosepion; species Ascarosepion bandense. The sequence continues at coordinate 4,996,680 of JBBBDQ010000555.1, forward strand.
AAAACAAACAAACAAACAAGCACGCATATAAACTTACTGACCTGCTTACCACTTCGATATCAAAAAACGTACGGATTGGCAATTATATATATATATAGTTGTTTTTTTAATAACGCTGACGTCAAGTTGTAAACGCGTAATTTTTAAAATTAGAAGAAAGTATAACGTTTTCATCCATGGTTATATGAACCTAATAGGTATGTGTGTATGGTTACCGGTAAAAACAGTTGTTTCAAATCGCCTGAGAACACCACATGGTAGAAACATAGTTCGCGTAATAACTCGTTTACAAATGAAAAATATTCAAGACTACTAAAATATAATTTTATTGAACAATTTTTAATACAATTGTGTACTTGTCTAATTGTATTATCACCAAAGGTAAGTAATTAAACAATCAATCAATCAATCAATATATATATATATATATATATATATAACATAATTGTGTTATAATATCACTTAGAAATAGCCATTTTGTTTCGACACTAATTGTGCCTTATCAGATGATGATGCTGATTTCAAATTGAAGAGTTTTAAAAGGTACAAAGCGAGTCGAATCCCCTTAATCAGGGAGACATAGTTACGTAACAATCTCCCTTTATGTAATATTAAGTGTCCACAATGGTATTTGTGTTGCTACATGTGCTTCCAGTCTAAAGTTTACTCTCTTCAGGTGAATGAACTTGTGACTTCACATATCGAGATCAGTTTGCTTTTCCGATAGCCAAGGTATTGTGTATAAATACATAAATTAAGTGGTAGGTACGCCAGAAAGTTAATATGCGTGCTTTTCTTTTTGTGGGTATTTTTTCACACTCCCACGTTAAGTTTCTTCTGTCGCCTTCATTGACTGTATAACCCCCCCCCCCCCAAAAAAAAACAAAACAAACAAACAAAGAAACAAAAAAAAACAAGTGTCTCAACATATGAAGTCTCAAGTTTATTCGACTGAAGAGAGTCAACATTAAACTCGTAACATGTGTAGCGACACAAATATCATTATGGGCACTTATCATACAAAAAACAAGTAATATTAATCATAATACAAATATAAATGTACATTTAAAAAACGGTTCACAGCTTCTCGAACATTTTCTTCTATACCGATTTCTCTAGTTGCAAACAACCCCTATTTCTGTTTTTAATATATATATATATATATATATATATATATATATATATATATATATATAGTTTGTTTGGATATAACCGAAACGTCTGAGATGGTGCCAGCAAGACTTCCTGCCAAATATCTGATCAAATAAAACAGATTTTTATGATAGTTTTCGGGAGCGGCTGTATAGATTATTTACTACTCTTTTATATATATATATATATATATATATATATATATATATATATATTTGTAAACGAGTTATTACGCGAGGTAAATTTTTACCAAGTGGTAACCTCAGGCGATTTGCGGTTTTTTTAAGAACGCCCCCCCCCCCGTAACTGCGATTTTTGGAACACGCATTTTTCAAAATTAGAATTTAAAACGTTTTCATACATGGCTGTATGACCTTAATAGGTATTTTATTGTACAGTTACCCTTAGTTTTTTCATTTTTGTTCATTCATTCATTTTTCTTTGAGAATAACATAATAGCTAACTTTTCTTCCTGCACAGTCTATATATTTTGTTACCGTTGTAAGGCTTGGCTGTTTTCACTATACTCCAAGTTATGTCTGGGTCTTTTCTATATTTTAATTTCAATTTCTTCACGTGGCTAGCCAATTTTGTACTATTTGATATATATATATATATTATTTTCCGGTTTACAAGACGCTGAGATTTGGAAGACGCACCCTAATATTGGAAAGAAATTTCTAGGAAAAAAAGTCATTCTCATACAACAACACATTCACCATGCATTTCTCAAATACTGGCGTCACATATTTTGTACATTAATCACTCGTCCGATTTTGTTTGTATCGCAATGAAATACAAATTCGTGATTAGTAAATATACTATAGAACTTTCATTGTCCAAAAATGAATTAAAAGATTTTAGAATATGCATGTAAAAATATAAAACAATAAAACAAATCAAATAAAACAATCAAATAAATTTTATTCATCCTCAAATACCCAAAAGTCGTCACAGCTATATTCATCTAAAAACTCTATCATCTGCATAGTCATCACTACTGCTAATAATGTACAATTAATTGTCCACATTACCATATTCGTATCATTTGAGGGGGGCAGAGATGAGGAAAGGCATCTTGTAAGACGAAAAATAGATCATTTACTATTGAGTAGTGAGTATGATTTTCTCCTCGTGCTCCATGGTTTTGGCCCTGTGTCACTATTGTGCAGGAGACCTATAGCGAGAAAAAAGACTGGGTAAAGGGGGCATTACAGAACCGATAAAAGATCAACGTGATTCAAGCAGATAGAATATGGCTGTTGATGCAGCTTTTAATCTTTTGGAGATTGTAGCTATCAAGAAAGCAAGTAAACGGGATGTTGTTCTACAGACGGGAAATGCGAGAAAAGAAACTATTAGATTAGAAGTGGCGGTTACATTTAACTATTTCAACTGTTATAGTGGGAGACCTATATGCCAACCTAGTAGCGGGCTTAAATTTATGTGGTCGGGGCACTAGAGAAAAAAGCTTGTCAGAGATGTTACCAGAAAGATATTTGTAGAAAAGACCGAGAGAAGCTACATTGAGAATGAGAATTAAGTCGTGATGCCAAGTCAGGATCAATTACATTTCAAATCTTTCTTTAGATTTTGTCATGAATCTTGAGAATAATAGCAGTAATGGAAACAGTATTCAATGCACGAACGAATATATATTTATTGGTGATGTCATTGTTACCAAGCTTGTCTCGCTAGATCAAAGTGAGTTTGAGTTTGAGTTTTATTTAACGATATATCAACCTCTGTGTGTTATTTAATACCAAACAGGTGGGGGTTTAAGGTATTTTTTTAATGTTCGGTTATAGTGAGAAGGTTGATTTAGTCAGATTTTAATGAATTGTTTTTATTCATTTTTTTTAGAAAACTAATGATGTCTTCTAGTTTTGTATTCAAAAATGTATTGCTGAGAATTTTTTTCCTTCAAAAATGTGTTATGGTAATAATGTTTTCTTCAAAAATGTATAGTTGTTAATATTTTTCTTTCAAAATTTATTTATTTCTATAAAAGTCTATTTTTATGTATATATTTCCATTAAAGTCTTTTTTGTACTTTCATAGTGTTTTAACCCATGAATTTTTACCAGAAAAAACAGTTTTATTGAAATATATACTTATATATATATATATATATATATATATATATATATATATATATATATTAATGCAGGTTTCATTGAATAATATAGACAAGTTTTGTCTATTAATTTTGTGTAGGATCCGTTCATACCGTCTGATATACTTGATGGTGATGTCGTTGAAAGACAACAAAAAATCACAGTATTTGTTGAATTTTTTATCGGGTCTAAGCTTTCGGCTCACATAAACCAAAGAGTAAATATTAACACACATAGAACATTTAAGCTATTAACAATAAAGATAATTGAATTGAAAATATAAGTCTCTTATACCGTAGCCAGATGCAATCCAACTACCAACTAGATGAAAACATCCTAAAAAACTCATAAATACTAATATTTCTCCGACAGACTCTAACAAAAAAATTAAGTTCATTATATATTACACTAAATCCACTACATCTAATTCATTTGTCCGCAACGACTCTTCCCCCACCGTTAGTGATTTGCAAAAAAACAGTGTAGTATATAAATTCATATGTCCATTTAGAGAATGTATCTCTAACAACCTCAATAATATCTACATCGGCCACACCACAAATTCGCTCTCACGGCGTCTGACGTTGCACTTAAATAAAAATTCAAATATATTCCGTCATTTAGAACAACACGGTTATCAACGCACACTTCTGAGAAAAACGCTTGTTGATAACACGTACATACTCAAACAAGAAAATAATAAGCAGAAACTAACAATCCTCGAAGCAATCTACATTAAACAATTTAAACCTGGTTTGAATACAATCAATTTCGATATTTCCAATAACGTACTCAAATGTCTGTAATCAGACCAGGGACCACAACACCACTATTTTGTCACTGTCTTCGGCCATCCGCCACGGTAGGGATGGACTTATATTTTCAATTCAATTATCTTTATTGTTAATAGCTTAAATGTTCTATGTTTACTGTGTGTTAATATTTACTCTGATAATGGCTTATGTGAGCCGAAAGCTTAGACAAAAAATTCAACAAATACTGTGATTTTTTGTTGTCTTTCAACGACATCACCATCAAGTATATCAGACGGTATGAACGGATCCTACACAAAATTAATAGACAAAACTTGTCTATATTATTCAATGAAACCTGCATTAATGAAAAAATGCTGCCAAAATACACACAATATATATATATATATATATATATATGTGTGTGTGTGTGTGTGTGTGTGTGTGTGTGTGTGTGTGTGCAGTGACTTAAATTAATAAAAATACAGTATACATATGTATAATATTATCATTCAGGTGTTAATAAAAACAGTGTTCAAAGTATGAACAGAGATGTATTATATATATATATATTAATAAATATGCATATTATCCTATGTCTCTGGCACGACTCAGAGTTTCATGCGTTATGCATATCAGGTGCATATTTCAAACTGGCGATTGAAAAGATTTGAATTTAAGTTGACTCAGTGTTCTGGGAATTAAATCTTATAAAGTTATGTTACTGGTTTTTTTCATAACAAAATTAAAAAGGTAAATATTCTATGGTTACATGTGGATAAAAAATTTAACATTTAAATTTTAAATTGAAATTAAAATTAAAATTGAAATAAAATAAAAATATACACTAATAAACTGCAAGAAGTAGAAATCAAAGGGGCATAAATCATGAGTCTTAAAAATTTAAATATTGAAATGTTGCATATACATAATGCAGGGAAAATTAAAATTTTAAAATTTTAGATAGAAATAAGATAAAATAAAAATGAAAAGAAAAACTTAGAGGTAAAATTTAGAATTATGAATTAAAAATGTAAGGAGCAAAAATAAAACAGGTTTAATTCATAATTGTTAAAAGTAATATTGCGGAAGGAAAAGAAAGAAAGAAAGAAAGAAAGAAAGAAAGAAATAGGCAAACGTAAAAAATGATTTATATCAATCTGGGTTTAAGTATTTATGTAAGTATTTTTTCTATGACAGCATATGGTCATTAAATCACTTCTTTTATTAAGCAAATTTGACTTCTTGATATGTTTTAAGATGACAAGTTTTTCGAATAGACATTGATTACGTTTATCTCCTTTTTCACTGTAATGTTTGAACGATATTCCAGATAATGATTGGGTTCTTTACCCTTGTTTTATAATTTGCAATAATGTATGGATAAAGCGGTATTTACTGTTTTTTAAAGACAAAACGTGGTTGTTAAATCTTATCTTTTACCTGTAAAAGTACTTCCAAAGAAAAATTTAACATCATTATCATCGGAATGAATTCGAGTTCTATAAACAATACTTTCGGACATTCAATGGACAGGATTTATTTTTTGGCAGTTGCAATTATTTTTAGAAGGATCATTTTTGTTAATAGTTGGCTGACGGATGTTGTTTATGTTGGCGAAATATTTATTTGATATCATATCATTATGTTGTGAAATATATCTATATTTTTAAGGCAGCTATAACTTTGACGTTGTTTTTGTTGAAGATTTTAGTGTGGATGAATGGTAGAAATGTTTATGAATTAAGTTAAGGAATAGTTTACAAATGTTAGTTTGAGCGTTACGACTGAAGGGTGGGTTAAACTAAATAATGTTATGTTTACGTGTTTTCTGCCTACCTTTTTTTTCACGGAGTATTCTAAACTAGTGTTGAATTTACTTTTTTTCTAAAGCATTAATGTATTTAATTTTAGATTTTGCCGAAAATTTCCTTATTGTTAGAGTTAATACTTAAACGAAATTGGATAGATTTGTGTATGTTGTTGGTGATTTGATTCCCTGTTGAGGTATGTGTGATTGTGTAAGTCTTTACTGCATGTTTTGTACAGGTCATTGCTCAGGTCGAATGTTATATTTAAAGAAAATACGACTTTAGCGTTAGTTAAGGTGGTAATGTTAAGATTATGGTCTTTGAAAAAGTTATACTAATCCCTTTTTGTGTTTATCCATTTTTTGTGGATTAGTTTTGCGGTAGATTAGTTTTGCGGAGGATATTTGTCGTCTCGGTAAAGTTCGGTGTTCAAGTCCTAATAGTGCCATAGACGTAGGATAATATGTATTTTTTTCAATATATATATATATATAAATTGAAAAAAAATATATATATATACCTCTTGTTATTTAAGGGGACGGATTCATTGAGTCGCAGGAAACCGGTTTCGAAAGAACAACACAAGAAATTTGACAACCACTTGACGAGAATTGCAAGAAACTTCAAAGCCACTCCCACATCAAAGTAAGTATCTGGTTGGTATTCGAATATTACTTCAAAAAATCTAGTAATTTTTTGAAAACCATTTAGATAAGTATTTTCTCCTTTCTTCATTTTATTTTCTGAGGACCTTATGCAGCGTTATAATTTTTATTGTAAAAAGGCATATTTCATTTTCATTGATAATTTGTATACATTGTATACATCATTTCGCACACTATGTACTTAATTTGCGCAATGCACTTATTTTTGTGCTTTAACAATAAATTTGTCGTCTGTCTTTGTTGTGTGCCCATATGAATTAAATGTTGCCCCCAACATTTGTTTCAGCTGATTTCCTTGTTGTCTTTTTTTTTTTCTAAATAAAAAGTCCGATGTGTTTAACGTAGTGTTTTTCGCAGATACGTCACTTACAGTCTTCTTAAATCTTCTATTGACATTATAAAAATGAGTTTATTCAAAAACTCTGCTATACATGCATGGTATTAATATTTTATCATCCGATTCTTGGTATTGTAATATTAAAATGAGATTAACTATAAAAATGTCTTTAGAAAAAGATTGTATCAGTGGTAGGTTGGCACATCACCAGTTTCTTAGCAGAAAAATCGTATAAATTGCAATTTAAGCGAGTTTTGAGTTTAATTGCTGTCACATATGGTCCGGTGTCTTTGCTATTTACATTGAGCTCCTTGATAAAATCCTAAAAGAATCAGCAATATTTTTGGTCCTGACCTGGTGATCAAGCTTTAATCATATTCTCACCTCCGTAAGATCGCCTCTCGGTGTCTTTGCTATAAATGCTTTCATGGTAAATTAGTCAAATGAGCTCTACGCTATTGTAGTTAAACTCTTTGAATTGAAGCGCAGTACTAGATTGGCATCAAGGTCTCATCAATTTACAGTTGAGCTGAAGAGATATAGCCGTAGGTTCTATGCTAACGTTGCTTTTCTCGCATTTCTCATCTATGGAATTCCCTTCCGGTTCCATGCCTTCCAGCCAACTTTAATCTGCAAAAAATTACATGCAATGTCAATTGCTATCTACTGTCCTCATGATTGCGCTTTTCTCTTACCGCTTATTATTGCTTCTTTTCCTAATTCATCCACAACCTGTAACCCTTTATGTTTTAATAACTTTACTACCTTGTATGTGGTGATACCGACTGAAATAATAAATATTTTATATTTTATCACTGACAGTGGACATGTTTTTTACGTCTATAATAATAAAAGTGTCATTGCCTTCCCTTTTAGCATGTTGGTCTTGGAAAACATATTATATAAGAAACTACATTTTGCTTTCTACTAACTGACCAAACTTCCTTTGCCGTGTCAATGGAGAGACACTATATAAATACATCAGTCGTTAAAAGAAGGACCCAGATAGAAGTGGATTCGTACGCTTCCTAATAGCATCAGTTGCAAGTTGGGTCCAGGTCATCCTCAACGTCCTTCTGTAGAGCCACATTTCTATTGCTTCAAGTCTCTTCTTTATTTGCGATAATAATGTCCAGCACTTTCTACCATAAAGGAAGTAAGTTGAAGTGAGAATTTTACCGAATGCCTTCAGCTTATTACATGAACTATTCATGAAGGGAATTGTATACGATAACATGTTCTTCATGATTTACCACAACTGAATTAGCAGTGACTACCTTCTTTTCATGTGTCATACGAAGGATTATATTGGATTACGTGGTCCAAGTTACAAGACGTATTTATTTTGCAGACTTGATTTTTCTAAGGGACTTAGTACGAAACTAACTGCTTCTTCAGGTAATCCATTGTATACAATTTTTTATAGTCTAAAACCATTAAAAATCGACTTCCGTGTCACATGTTTACGTTTTGCTGCATTATCACTGAGCCTCGTAAGTGCTAGAATAAAGTTACTGCGAAAACAGGCAAGCAGCAGTCACCAGGCCGAACAATTGAAGCTATCTGGACATTTGTTTTCAGGTTTTTACTTCAACTGCGTTACATAATTATACATATGATTATATATATAATATTTTTTCAAAAATAAATTTCGAAATGAAAGAATAAAAAATATGGCCAAGTGTAACCAAGTCTAACCAGACATATTAGGATAATAAAATCATGGATGAAAATGTTCTAAGACTTTTAAGTAATTTCTCCAAATTATGAAAAATGCACGTTCATAAAAGATCCCTGTTACGTGAGTGTTTTTTTAAAAAAGAATGGTCAAATCAGTTATTGTAAATCACCTGAAGATACCGAAAGGTAGAAACCTTGGTTGCATAATATCTCGTTTGCAAAAGAATATATATATATATATATATATACAGAGAGAAAGAAAGAGAGAGAGAGAGAGAGAGAGAAAGAGAGAGTCCCTAAGGTCTGAACACATAGGAAAAATGTATATTTTCAACAATATTTTATTGAACTGAAATATTAACAAACAACATCTTCAATAAGATTTCTATCATTTCTGCTGCAAAGGTTGAGGCTCTTTGCAAGACGCAGGTGAACTCGATACAATAACTCTACTATGCAGTCAATTTTAGCGCATTCTCTCTTTATGCGTTCAATCTTCAATTCTTCTTTACCCAAGAAAAAGAAATCCATTCTTCTTTCTTTCGACAAAACCCTGTTTAATATGTGAAGGTATAATGCGATATCTTAAGTCCAAAGTTTTATATAACAAAATGATGAATGCATTTCATTAAAGAGGTCGAACAGGGTAATTCTAGATGATAACATTTTTAAGGCAAGCAGTCTTTGTAATTAGAGTGGTTAATATCAGTAAGTATTCAATTAAGGAGTGAGAGAGAGTGAGAGAGAGAGAGAGAGAGAGAGTGGGGGGCAAAGAGAGCGCAAGAGAAAGAGAAAAAGAATGACAGTGGAATTGAAAGTGATGAGAAAAGCAGATATCAGTAGGTCGGTCAGCTACAATCTTCTCTACGTGCATGTGACGTTATTGCCGTTTCGAATCTACATAGGCCCGGGATTCTCATTCGAGTCTCTCCGTGAAAAACACTGGAACACAAAATAATTTGGGAGAGCAAGCGCATTCACCTTCTCTGCAACGATACTATCAATTGTTTTGGTGCATATTTGTCAGAAACAATCCATCGTTACCGGTATTTCCTGGTAAAAGGTTTCGAAACTACAAATAGTTTATTCATTATGAACTATTGTTTTTTCCATTTCTAGCCAACAAATTATGATCATATATCTCGGGCACTCAGCGTGGATTGAACTCAATGCGCGGTAATAATAGTCTTCTGGCGGACTTTCTCAACACTAACAACTTGGTATCGGTATATATATATATATATATATATATATATATATATAATTTGTTTGAACATTATTTGTAATGGAATCTTGTATTTGAGTAGATACACTGTTTTTATAATTAATCAACACACACACACACACACACACATACACACACACACACACACACACATATATATATATATATATAAACCGGACTGAATATTCGAGAAATCTTATATATATATATATCCACACTGATGAGCTGTGATACAGCAAAACCGGCTTGTATATGGATAACACACACACACACACACAGACACACACACACACACACACACACACACATATATATATATATATATATATATATATATACATATATATATTGTGGTTACATGCTTGAGTGTGTATATATCCATACTTATTAAGGTAAGTTATGGTAAAATAATATATCTTATGACTATGTATGTTTTAACTTGAAGTTTGTGCATAATTGTGTGTGTTTTAACACTTGTCTATCTACTTTGACACTTCGCTATGAGTATTGATATTTTCTTTGTTCTGTTGGACGTTCAATATTTCTGGAAAAAATGGATTAAAAAAAAGGACAAAAATTGTTTATTCGGCCATTTCTAAGCGCAGCTGTTAGATCTAATTTCGACACCTTTCAACGTGAGATTAACAAAAACGGATAAATAAGAGAAAGAGAGAGAGAGAAAGTTGTAGATAACATAACAACGATTATTTTAATAATAAGAACAACGAAGTCAAAGTAAGAAAAGAAAAGTTTTAAAAAATAAAAACGCAAGTCAAGGCGGGAAAATAAGTGACATTGATCGACACTGAAGCTAAATAATCGATTTTGGTTAATTTACAGTTTTACTGGTTCTTCTTATAGGATTTGGCAAAAATCGTATGTCTCGTAGAGTTTCTCGTACATAATTGTAAATGAATTATCAACAAAGTATGAACATTCAATAGTAATTAGAGATAAGAAAAAGTCATTATCAGCGGATCTCATGTCAATTTATTGACAATTGTAAAACGGCGTAAGCGATGTCAATACGTTTAGGTGTTGCAAACATAAGCCTATAGATGTGTGCGCGCGGAATATACTGTTTTACTTTTGCTGTTTATCGAATAATTGGAAAAGGGTGTTGCCAATAATTTTGTGTTGGTTTCTTGCATTTATTTGCGATTCGGCCAAACGTGGAAAGATCATTCTTATAATAAATATCAAATAACATAACGGTGTTTGAATTTAGTTTCAAGACTGTTAGAATTTATATGCGGTTTGTGCAGCAATAATAACAACTAGCTTTTTTAATTAACATCAATTGGAGAAAAAATTCAGATAATCAGTAAATCAGCAAGAACCATGATAACGATGACGATATTAAGATACAAAAGAATGAGAAATAGATAATCATTAATATGTATAAGAAAGAAAATGGATACATTGAAAATACAAAAGAGAAGGCGGGAAAGTAGATCATTTTTGTACCATGTCCCTTCAGCACATGGCTCTCCACAACTTTGTAATACTGATCATCAAGAAAAGACAGCTGAAGTTCTTGAGACTTGTAATGAGGTAGAAAGGCTTGGAGAATCTGATACTCACAGGTCATATAGAGGGAAAAGAGAGAGAGAGAGAGAGAGAGAGAGAAAGAAAAGCAGCGGATAACATATTTGAAAGCTTGAGCAGGTAGATGGCAGAGTGGGGTTTGGGTGGGGTAACAGAAGAAAGCCTGCTAATAGCTACCAGGGATAGAGAAACGTGAAAAGCCATGATCGCCTACGTCCTGAAGAGATATAGCACATAGTAGAAGAAGTTATAGGAAACATTGGACCTCAAACTCATACCCTACTTCAAGTTGATCGCTTAGATACGAACCATCGCTAAAGATGTGTGTAAAATGATCAGCTACCTCTACTCTTCATGTGAGTACCTTGTTGCTCATACTATTCTCTACCCTTATAAAAACCAGATCAGGCTAAAAAACAATTAATGTTACTATATTTGGGTGAGAGCTGTCCAATCCTCACTTTCCAATCTTGATATAGTTCAAAAGCGTCTCCGAGTCATTTTTCTACCCTTAAAACTCTCTCTCACAGGCGGGATTTTGTTAGTCTCTCTCTGCTCTAATGTTACTACCATAGGAAGTGCTCGGACGAACTACATTTCTTGGTTCCGCCAGGTCTTACCTTCATGGCTAGGCCTAGCCATGACACTTACATCGTAGCAAATCACCTGCATTCCCTTCGTATTTCATCGGCGAGAAGTAAGTTCTACTCAAACACTTTCTCCACGCGAACCACGGCTCTGTGGAACAGATTTTCCTCAGGATGTTTCCTTGATCACCATCACTGTATAATTAGGACATATTGAAATAAATACAAACATTTATTGCTTCAACCTGAGAGAGTAGTTAGCAAACTCCTTTAATAAATCACTATTCCTCTCATTTGTTCTGCACGCAATGAAGGCTCCGTAGCATATACAAATAGAGGTAAATGCAACATAAGGGTTTTTGTAAACATTAAGGTTCCACAAATTGTGCAATAGGAAATAATACAATATATGAACAGAAACTTAAAATCTATACAGAAAGCAATAGGATTTACTACTAAGAAAAAAACGCGAAATCAGTACGAGAAATAAAGAGGCGAAAGATTGTCGTTAAATCCAAAAGAAATAATATTCAAAATATAAAAACTAACCACCGACAATTATATATATATATATATATATATATATATATATATATATATATATATATATATATATATAATCAATTTGGAAAAGTTAGAAACTTTCAAATTGGAGAGCTTGAAGCTTGCGTGTTTTCTCCACAGTCTGTATAGATAAGCAGCGGATGTTGGCTTTAAAAGTATAGGATTCAAATCCTATGTCATTCAACAATTAACTGAAACACAAAAAGTAAAATTGCACACCCTCAAAATAGGATCAGAATGACTGAAAACATTTTGAAAAAACCAGAGCAAGGCAAAATTCACAATCCAGTGTGAAGTTTAATTCTGACGAATCGAAAAAGGACACCCCATACTGAAAGAAAAAGAAAAAGCCAAATTTCGCGATCCGATGTTAAATTTATATTCTAACTAATGAAAGGAAGCGATTTGAAAAACTGAGAGAAAAGTTAACAAGCCTACGTAAGATGTTGACTCATGTTCCTGTGGTTGGTTGCGTAACTATAATAATCTCGTGCAAATGGTTCCTGGTTCTCGAGATAAAGGCATCATATTAGCCGGACAGCCGTGGAATTAAATATTTCTTGATTTAAAATCAAAAATTTATCAATAAACGCGGGCGACTCATACACACTTCAAGGTGGTATCAAATAAAACAGCACACCCACACAAACATACATATGTTTCGTATATAAATGTATATTTAGGCAATAACCATTCTTTTTAACATGTTTCATTAAGAACGACCGACAAAAATAATTCCTTAATTTTTATTTAATTTTTGCAGCATTCTAATATGATTCTTTTTTTTTGCTGTAAATATGGAATGTAAAAATATCCCGTAATAAGATTTCCAAGAGCTTTCATCACTTCTCCGGCCATTCTCAAGGGTGTTTTGTTTCCGCTGTTGTTGTTTATCCCCTTTTATATATATAATCATTTCACTCTAAGCAAAGAGAGACCGCCACTAGTGCGCAGGGGGTTACAATGAAAGCAAATTCTGGGTACAGCAGGTATTGAAAAAGGATAAAAGATCAACGGGATTCAAGGAGATAGAAGACGCCAATTGACGCTGTATTTAAATTTTTGGAGATTGTAGCTCTGAGGGAAGCAACTAAACAGGAGTGAGTTTCATAGGCGGGAAGTGCGAGAAAATAAACTGTTGGAGCAGAGGAGGAGGTTACACTTAACCATTTCAGTAGTAAAAAGGCGGGACGTGTGTGCCAATCTAGTCAGTTAACTACCATACGTGATACCTACTAGGGCGATCATGTCTAGGAAGAAACATGAAAGACTGGGCAGAAGCTTTTCCTACACAAGGTTGCCAATACCTTCTGTGGTAGACCGGTTGCTAGCCAAGGCTAGAGAACCCAATCTGTCCTGCTATTTAACTTCTGGGGGTAGAAGAGACGGAATAATATATTTAGCTAGAGTATTTGCGCATAAGTTAATGTAACTAGTCCAACAAGAATCCGAACACGGCTTTTCGACTTCTCGTTCTACACCACAAACGCACATCCAATCTAGTAGCACGCTTAAATTATTGACACCAGGAAAAGTTCATCAATGTTAACTCCACAATTATTTCATTCTCTAGAGCTGATATATTGTAACGAACATATACATACACAGAAAGATAAATTTTCTGACATTCATGAAACACACGTATATGATGATATATGAGGGAAAATAATAGCAGTGCGAAAGATTTTAAGCGTACAAAACCCAAAATAATAAAAACACATAATTTCTCTGAAAACCAGCGCAAACAATATTTTTCTACCTCTTTGCCTTTCTTTCCAACAATATAGACTTACTTACTTTTTCTTTTGCAGATACACACTTAGCCACATTGGTAAATATTTAGGAGAAATCTGTCTATACAAGTTTATTTGGTACATACACATATATTTACCAAACGATCTCATATCAACTATGTTCATTTACAACAAGCGAACAAACAAGACTCCAAACATAGATATATACAAACCTAAACATTAAGCAAATGACCAAACTCACTGTTCTTTTTTTTATAAATCTTTTCAAGTCATACCCTGAATTTTGAGATCTGTTGCCATCGATCCGCTGAAATTCGTGACTGCAACTAGCAATTACGCTGGTTAAATAACGGCTGTGTTTTCAAGTTGTTGGCTCCCCAAACCATAGCTTTTACACATTGTGCCGTTTTCTTTTGCAGATGTGTCTACTTTTGCTTTCGTTTTCACTTTCGGGAATTGTTGCTTTTGTTTTCTGTTAATATTTTGATTGTTAGTTGTTTATTGAAGGTATTTTTCTATCGCTTTTTGGTGATTTTTAAACTGAAGTTAATCTTACATTTCTTTTATTTTTGATATTATTGTACATTGTGTATAGTTAGAAGATTGCAAGGCGTTAAAAAGAAAATTGCTTGACAGTTAAGTTATTTTTCATGCACGCCTAATCCGACTTATGCGCGTTTACCCGAGCTCCTCTCTTTCTTCTTCTCTCTCTCTTTATATATATATATGTGTAGAGAGAGAGAAGAGAGAGAAATTAGTATACTTTTCTATAAATATTTTGTACAATAATATGCATACTGTATAGGTGTGTAAAATATTATATATAGATACACAGACACGCACACATATTATATATATATATATATATATATATATATTCCTATAAACATTTATACAAATATATTAATTTGAAAGAAATGTATATAATTCTTTCTTTCTCCATTGGCTTGCAAACGTATCGGCATACAAAATAAAAAAAAACAACATTTAAACGCATACACCTATATACAGATTCGTACATATGTATTAACATGCACGTAAGTATTTGTCCAAATATTTACAGGAAGATATAGACATCATATATTTATTTAAGGGTCGGATATAGAATCACACATAATACACAGAAATAGATTAAATGCACACACACACACACACACACACACACACACACACACACACACACACACACACACACACACTCAGAGCACATAGCTGCACACTACTGCATTACAAAAATAAATACCTAAATAGAAATATATTCATCCTATACAATGATGAATGATAAAACAAACGTGGTTTTGGAAATTATATAAAAAACGTTCAATCATATTAACATAAACATATATATAATGTTCAGAATAACTATACAATATTCAAAAATAGAACCTGCCAGTTTAAATTATTGACGAAAGACCGTAAACTTATTCGTTATATGCAAAGAAAAAAAAGAAATTGACAGAGGAATTCAGTTTAAAATCATATTTTAGTTTCATGCTATCGTATATGACAAATTATTAAAAAAAAAAACATCAACCGTACTGAGATTGGAAATAAACAAACGGTAATTATTTTCTATTTTGCTTCAGAAGTTTCTAGAACATTCTAGTGAGCTAACTTCGAAATTAGACTCAAGTTTTTGATAGTTGCATTTGAACAATTTACTTCATATTTGAAAGATTTTGTATATTATTTCTTCTTTTAATAATAATTTCACCCCAAGCAAGAATGGACCGTCACTGGTGCGCAGGGGGTTACACTAAAAGAAAAAGAAAAAGGGAATAAGTTACCGGGGATGAAGAAATGAAAAGAGAAGGATCGGATTATTATAATTATTATTGTGTCATTGTTCATCATATTTCGATTTCTGCTATGGTCGCACTACCAACCAAGTCTGCGGGAAGACGTAAGGCAGGTCGTGGCATGTTGTTATGGTTCCATTTCATGTTTTTCCTATCTTCCCTATCATCCCTAGCGTTCCATTTCATGTTTTTCCTATCTTCCCTATCATCCCTAGCGTTACATAGACAAAGTTCACCTTAGTGTGTGGGCTGTAATTAATAAGACAATTTTTTGTATATCTCTTAAGCTGAGGTTTCCAAGATTTCTTTCAATGTCTTGTTTTGTTTCAATTTGTATCATTCCAAGTGCACCTACTATCACTGGCACGGCTCTTCTTTTCAATTTCCACATTTTTTCTATTTCAATTTTCAGGTCTGTATATTTTGACAGTTTTTCGAATTCCTTGGTTGGTATGTTACAATCCGCTGGACAAGCCATATCAATTAATAGACAAGTTTTTCTTTCTGGTTTTTAAGAATAATGTCCGGCCTATTTGCTTCAATTTTTATGTCTGTGTAGATGGTGTAATCCCATAGAATGGTTACATCTTCTATTTCTGTAACCGGTGCTGGATGATGTTCATACCAGTGTTTGTTTACAGCTTTTCCATAATGTTTGCACATTGCCCAATGTAAATATTGCCCAACTCTATCGTGGCGATTTTTATATTCGTTTGGGGCAAGCACAGGGCAGCCTGAGATTAGATGGTCTATTGTTTCTTGGTGTTTATCACAAAACCTGCATTTTGGCTCCATATTATTATGCATAATATTTGCCTGAAAGTTTCTAGAGAAAAGACTTTGGTATTGCGCTGCAAAAACAAAGCCTTCAGTCTCAGACTTTAATCCAGATGCACGTAACCATCGATGAGTATTAACTTTATCAACATTGGATTTATTGGCACGTTCTGGATATTGGCCATACAGAGGTTTGTCTTGCCAGCGTTGTTTCATCTGTTCAAGAGCTTTATCTTTGGCTTTCATTTTCATATTTTTTACTGCGATAGTTGGTTCTTAGCTTCTGTTTTGCTTTTTAAATAATCTACTGAATGTAAATCTTGTTTGTATTTACTGCCTTCTTTTATTATTGAATATTTTTTCTTTCTTTCTTCAAGTTGCTTGATTTATTGTATCATCCAGTCCTTTGTTGTTTGTATGTATGTTAGCAAGTGAATAGTTGTTGTCTTGTATGACAATTCTAGCTGAATAAGACCTCTTCCACCTTCTTTACGGGGTATGTATAGACGGTCTACATCAGCCTTTGGATGATGCATCTTATGCTTAGAAAGAAGCTTTCTTGTTTTAGAATCCATTCGCCTGATGTCGTTTAGAGTCCAGTTTAAGATGTTGAAACTATATTGGTCAACTTGGATTGCAAGGCTATTATTGGCCATAATTCTGTTCTGAGAATTCAATTCAGTTTTTAATATCATTTGTAGCCTTCTATAGTCCTCTTTACGCACTATTTCTTTCATTTATTTATGGTGAAGCTTTTCACTCTCATTTATTATTATTTGTAACTGTATTCACTTAGATTCGCCATTAACCGCTATGAAGAGAATCTATTTATTTACTGGATGCTGTTATTTTTTTCATCATTTACCGATAAGGAAGGCAGGACACACTAATAGGGGTTACAGTGAGAGAAAAACATGGTACAGGGGATGTCGAAGAAATCTTAAGAAATGAACTGGAGTCAAGGAAATAGAAGATTGCAATTGACGTTTCGTTTAAACTGTTAGAGATTGTAGCTATCAGGGAAGCTAGTGTACGGAAGAGAGTTTACAACTGGAAGTGGGAGAAACTAACAAAGTTGAAATGGCGATAACATTTGACTATTTTGAAGGTCAAAGAGTGGAGCCTAAATACAAATCAACTAGCACGAGTGGTCATGGCATCTGGGAAAGAAACTCGCTACAGCAGAAACCGTGAAAATGTTTGTCAAATGACAGAGGGAAGCCTATTAGAATCAGGAAGATAGAAGATGGCAATTGACTTTGTATTTAAATTTTTAAAGATCGTAGCTATCAGGGAAGAAAGCAAATAAAAGGGAGTTCCACAAATAGGAAGTACGAGAAAAGAAACTGATACGGTAGAAGAGGTGGTTACATTTAATTATTTCGACAGTAAAAATGTGGAACTTTGATGCCAATTTAGCAGCATGAAGAAATATATGAGGTCTGGGAACTAGGGAAAAACTCATCAGAGCAGTTGCCATGAAAATATTTGTAGAAAAGAGAGCGGGAACCATACAACGTCGATGTGAAAGTGACTGAAAGAGACCTGAAAATCAGCATCGCTTATATTACAGATCCTCCTTTTGCTTTTGTCGAGAACCTCAAGATGAATAGCAGAAGCATCCGACCAGATATTTACTTATTTATTTATGAAAATAACTACATGAATATTATTGAACAATCACCATAACATATATACAGCTGTCATTAACAATTACTTAAATTGATTTGAAAATAGATGTCGTTGAGAATCATCGAAGGCAGTCACCGAATTGACAGATTCAGGTTGTCGAATGTCGAAAGATGAATTATGCTTTCGGAGACCCCAAAATAAACTTAATTAAAAGAAGTATTCAGAAAAATTCTCAGAAAACTGGGTAGCCTATTTTTTGGTCCAAAAAGAAAATAGTTGTTTTGAAGTTGTTCACAAGGCAATGCTTGTTGAATTGACCCAGGAAAGATGACTTGACCAAGAGAAAAAATGTGATATTTTTTATAACAAAAGATCGTGCAAATTACATATAATTATAAAGATAATGGCAAATTTTTGGCGTCTGATTTATCTATAGATGCAGAATTCAGTCAACATCATTTAGCTTTTTCTTGTTTTTGTTTTAATGCCAAATGCATTCTATCGGAAGGTAAGTGGGACAGTTTTAGGAACAACGATAATTTGCAGCTCTTTTTTTTTTCTTGCAAACGTCCAATTGCGGGCGTTCTGTTCTGGTGCATGGAGAATTTATTTAAAGTGGAAATGGTGGAGATTTGTTTTTGATGGGATCAGCTTGGTTTAACACCGCCGAGTTAATCACATGTAAACTATGAACATTTTTCGTCGACATTTTATAACAAATAGAAGTATTTAATTAAAGTTCATTTTCAAAACATAACTTTTTGAAGCGAAGCAGTGATTTATTAGTTACAAAAAACTAAAACAAATAGCTAAACTTTCAAAATATTTAAGACTCAAAACCGATCTAAGAGAAATGAGCTTTGAGGACACATACCCCAGTGGATAAAAACCTTGGTTGGACCCAGTGACTTGATCTAAAGAGTTGTGAGTTCAATACCTGGCTACAGCAGTGTTAAACAATTAACTTGGAGTGTTAAATTAAAAGAAGAAAACTAAGACATACGGAAGTAATATGAATTGTGGAACAAGAACGATCTACCCCAGCGATCGAAATAAAGGGTTCAGTTATAAGTACTAATCATCTGACGAACGTCAGAGCGTACAGCGGCCGAAATGTCATGAATATAGTAATAAAGATGAGGACAACAGTTCGAACAATGTAAATAATGTAAATAAAATTCCATGTTGTTTTAAATAGACCAACAAATTTATTTGTACATAACGTGTATGCCAATGTTTCCATCGTTAAACTACTTTTTAAATTTCTATTCGGTCTATAATTCTAAAAAGAAGTATCGCTTCTATTTTTTAGCACACACACACACACACACACACACACACACACACACACACACACACACACACACACACACACACACACATATATATATATATATATATATATATATATATATATATATATATAAGGTATATTTGAGAAATGGCAATGGCATTCATATAAAAAGAGATACAATCTTTTTTGTTAAAACACATCATTTTCATCGCTCCCATCCCTAGGATGATTCATTTGAACCGGATCTTGGGACAACACTGCATCAATTTTGGCAAATTTATCCACAAACAAATATTTTTCAAACGATATTCGGATATTAAAAAAAATAGACACAAAATCTTCATTTATTTAAATATATTTATGAATGCGTTTGCATAAACTACCACACAAACACAAGCGCGTGCACATGCACACACATGCACATACACACGTCTACTCATATGAGATTTTGTATGCGCTGACAAGGCAACCAACACATGCAGATATAGATATATCATTGTTTATCTATGTGTGTGTCTAAATCTACAGATATTATTCTGGATAGATAATAGCTACCTTGCGAGGAGCCCAGCTGACACCTATAGAAATTGGTGTGTACACCTTGCCACGTATATCTGTACATAGGTGCACACGTATTAATTTCCATCGGAAGCGAATTGTTTCTTGAAGGCTTTGTAGGTTTTTTCAAGACGATTTTTTCCTTCTTGCTCCTCTTGTTTTCTCCGTGAATGCAAGCGTCAACATTCAAAATTAGGTTTCGATGATGAAGCTAATAGTTATTTCACTCGGAACACTATAATCAAGTATTTTTTTTAATATTATTTCTGTTCGTCTCACCTATTATTTTTAGCATTCGCACATCTTGACTGGCTTTAAAATGATACGATTCCTGACATTGACCCAATCTCAGTGGCCCCTTTCTATACAATCAGGCAATTACTCATAATAATGCAAATGTTGGTTTACTCCCACTTCTATAGTGACGTCACCTCCTACCAGTTCTCGTTTGAATGTCTCAGACTGAAGCGGACAACCGAGACAGTTGTAAATAAAAAAGTATTCAGTGGTATGTTATGTGACTCATACATTTGCATACTGGAGTTTTGGTTCAAGTAATCAGCATTTATTTACTAATTATTGCGATCAGCAAACGAGAACGGAAATCATACAAAAAAAACCGGATCGCACCAATACGCCTCGGCACATACACATACAATAAAATGATGCTGATGATGTTACTGAAATTAATTTTAGCACTCTACTGTTAGATATAGAACATCACGTCTTTGTAATATACTTCAACTAATAAAAGGCCTAAGTGCCACTCAAAGTATACGGTTAGAGAACGCGGATGTAATTATGGAAAAGGGAGGGAAAAACATATGAGAATTCACCATTGGGATGTGGCTTCCCTCTGTTCTTTCTATAAATATTTTCACGGTTTATACTCTGACGTGCTTCTTTTCCTGGTGTCCCGAACACATGTTTACTAGTGCTACTAGACTGGCAGTTAGGTCCCACCTTTTAACCGTCAAAATAGTCAAATGTAATCTCTGCTTCTACTCTCAGTTTTTTTCTCGCATTTCCCGTTGTGGAACTCCCTTCTGTGTACTTGCTTCTCCGATATCTACAATCTCTAAATGATTGCCATCTCCTATATCTCTAAATCTCATCCACTTCCCTAAACTCCATCCACCTCTTATTCTTTCTTAGGTATCTCCTGTATCCTGTCTTTTTTCTCTTTCACCAGTAGCTGTCTTTTCTCGCGTGGGATGAAATGTTTACAAAAGATTTAAGAGTGATAACTGTTCATTATCGGCTTGAAGAGATTATAAAAATGGTTACAGAAAAGCATCCTTTCGGGAGTACGTTTCACATTGACAGCTTCGTTCCAAACAAAATTGCAAAGTGTGTTCCTTACCAATGGAATATAAAGGGATTGCTGATGAGTCAGCTCAGTGTACGGGTCATAGGCGTGTATTCTTTGTGTAGAGATCTGGGGACAAGTAAAACCCATAAATATAGTTCACCAGAAAATCTGCCATGAAACATACTTAAAGCAGGAATAGTCGGCGCTGTGAAAGTGGTATTTAGATTTTTGGAGATTGTAGCTATCAGGAAAGCAAGCAAACAGAAAGAAGTTCCACAAACGAGAAGTGCGAGAAAAGAAACAATTAGAAAAGAAGAGATAGTCACATTTAACTATTTTGACGGTAAAAGAGTGGAACCTAGATGCCAATCTTTTAGCACGCGTAACTAGATGCGGTCGGGGAACCAAGAAAAAAAAATCAAGTGTAGAGTTTTTTGAGAAGTTGTCCTCTGTGGATGTGAGGACTTCGAATTGTTTGAATAGAGGAGTAATCGAGAGTATTCTGTTGTTCAGCATAGTCTTGCAGGGCTGCCAGTAATCTTTGTAACCGAACTTGAGAGATGCATTTGCTGCTTGATTTTATCAGTAAGCAACAGCTTAGCATCTTTTAGGATACGTTGCATTCATTACGAACAAAAACAAAGAGGTGTCTATTGTGATCAGATGCTCCGCAAAGCCGGAAGAAGTGATTCCTGTGGACGATGGCAGCCGAGCAAGCATGAGTGAACCATGGAGATGAACGAAATATAATTCGGAATTTCCTAGCTAGGATGAATGCATCAATGCCGGCTTTGACCCAGGTAAAAACTTGATTTTAAAGCGCAGTCTTTAACAGGGAAACTAAAATCTTTGTTCCAAAGAACATCGCAAAAAAAGAAAACTAGTCCATAGCAGAACGATATTTTGCTAGTAGAAAGTTTTTGGATGGACAGAAAGTAGAATGAGATATTTACAGACACCACAGCATGATCAGAGTTGTGAAGAGATTAGAGCTGCATAACATAGCACGAGTCGGGAATAGAAGTAAAGAACATATCTAGAAGAGAAGTGTATCCAAAGAGGTTACTGGAGAAAAGTGTGGAGTAATTCACCACTTGCGTCAGAGATTGATGAATGAAAAGTTCAACGTTTGGACAACCATAAGATCAGTGACAGAGATTTCTAGCCACTTTGCATGATCGGCATTGAAGTCACCGAAATGACATCACTATAATGTTGTATTCTTCATTTGTGATGTTTTTTTCCAGATTTTTAACCTAGCCTACTTTCAGTTCTTTTGTGTGTGTGTGTGGGGGGGTCTTCATTCTTTTCTTCAGCAGATGAAACGCATATTCTATTGGGTTAAGGTCCAGTGTTTGTTTTGGCCGGTCTAAAAAGACTCACTTTTTTTCCTGATGAAGTTCTTTGTTGTATTGGCAGGATGTTCTTAGTTATTGCCCTGCAACATTGTTCACACCCCCGATAGTTTGAATAAATTCTTCTCAAAACTTGCAGACAGACTGTTTCTGAAGACTTCTAAAATCATTTTGATGCTACCATCATTAGTTACATCATCAGTAAATACCAATGAGCCTGTACATGAAGCAATCATAAAAACCCAAGCCAAGACATTTCCTCCAACATGTATCACAGACTAGATTGTATGCTTTGAATCATAAACATATCCGATCTTCATCCTTAGGCCTTTCTATCACTTTGTTAGCGATTGATCTTGGTACCGTCAGTCAAAGAAACTTTCTTACAGAACTTTTGTTCCTCATATTTGTACTTCTTTGCAAATTCTAATCTGGATTTGTAAGTCATATTGCTGATGAATGGTTTGCATCTTGTGTTAAAAGCTCTATATTTCTTCTCTCGAAATCTTCTTCGAATGGTGGATTGTGAAACCTTCATTTCTGCACTGTAGAAGTGAATGCTAATCTCACTGAATGTTGTTTGATGGATTTTTCCTCACAGTTCTTACAATGTTTCTGCCATTCTGTAGTTTTCCTTGGCCGACCAGTTCTATGCTTGTTACCATTCTAAATTGTTGTGTTGGTTTATTTTGTCTAATGCCTTTAATCGATGTTCCTTCTCAACTTCAAAATGGCTTGCTTTTCTCCCTCGACTTCATCTTTTAAACAAGAAATGCATTCTTTACAGGTGACATCAAAAGTTAAAGAGTAGTCATGCAGTGCTATTTAATGTTTAAACAACCAATTTAAAGGCCACACCTGAGCAGTAAGAAACATCTGTTAGTAATGTGTTCTAATAGTCCTTAGCACTTGAAAAAATGGTGAGATCAGTCAAAAAGTGGTATGGCCCAAGTTGTTTCACACATCTAAAGAACTTTAAATAAAGTCTGAAATTCTGAACTTTTGTCTCATATTGATCTTTTGACCTTACAACCCAAATGCTTTAAAGAAAGAACATAAAAAGTGTGTGTGTCTATGTATGTGTGTGTGTCTGTGTGTGTAAAGGGTACGATGGATAATCTGTCGTATAAATAGAAATAACACTATTTCATTTTAACAGATATATTTATCAAAATTCACCAAATTATCTTGAAATACATCTTGGAGTTTTTTCAATAAAATCACCATTGGCTTCAACCACTAACTCCAGGCGATGTCGGAATCTCCTACCACTCTTCTGGACGGTCTCACTGTTTAAGTTGGTGAATGCTATTTTAATCCTGGCCTTCAGTTCATCGTTGTTATTACAAAGAGTTTTGTTTGTCTCTCGCTCAACTGCGCCCCACACTTAATAAACAAGGGGGTTTCAGTCTGAAGGATTATGTGTCCAGATGTAAGAGGTGATGTAGCCGCAAAAATTGCCTGACACACTTGAATGGGTTTTACTGTTTGCGTGGAATGGTGCAGAGTCCTGTTTCCAGACACGGGGCCTTCCAACAGGTTACTTGATATATGTGTCTCTATTGAGTCTGAGAACCTCACCAACAATGTCTGGAGTTACTTTCTTGTCAGAACAACTTGAGTGCTGTATCTTTTTAATCACCATTAGACTCAACTGTTTCTCAACTGTTTCTGAATTCTCTGCAATGTATTCAGATTGATACCCAAACAATTTGGAGCTTCCGACGCGAATGCTAAGCAATATAGTTTACCTTTTAAAATTTTTGGCAAAGTGAATTGCGTCATGGTGCGCTATTTCATATAGACGGCGCTCAAAAGACCCTACTTTACTGGATAAAAAAATAAAAATTGGACATGAGCGAAATTAAGATATAAAATAGTGACAATTTACCCATCGCACTCTTGATATATGTGTGTATATACATATACATATATATGTGTGTGTGTTTGTGCGTGTGTATGCGCGCGTGCGTGTGTCTGTGCAAGCGTATATTTTTATGTTTGTGCGTGCATACATATAATAGTTATTATAGATAGACAAGACAGGCTGATAGATAGATAGATAGATAGATAGATAGATAGATAGATAGATAGATAGATCGATCGATAGATAGATAGATAGATAGATAGATAGATAGATTGATAGATAGATATGAAAGACTTAAAGATAGAAAAATGGCGAACCAGATATAACAGACTGATTAATGGATATGTCAGATAGCTAGCTAGATAGATAGATATGATTATTAGTGAAATCTTGACCTGATCAAGATCTCTTCCAATAAATTTTACTTGGTCTTTTGTTCAATTGTTCCGAAGTGAATCAAGCCGTCAAGGTTTCAGTATCATTTTTGCATGCATGCATACATTACGCTACACACACACACACACACACACACACACACACACACCTTACACATTACATTATTCTTATATTCTGGTAACCCAAGGCACGAAATAGCTGTCTCATGGAGAGTATAAATTGTCGAGACTCTGATTCGTTATGTCTTCGTCGAATATTTGTGACGGATCTGTGAAATGTTTGTTGAGACACGGGATAACTGTGGATAACTTGACAGATTAAAAAAAAAATCTATTCAAATACCCCAAAGCGGTACCAGATTGAGAAATAGAGAAACGACAGACTGAAATAGAAGAAACATCGAAGCAAAAAGAAACTAAATGAGATACATGCATATTGTAATTTAATATATTTGTACATCGCATCTGTTCTCTTCTGTTTTTTTCATTCGTATTTTACAATTTTTACACCATTTTCCATTTAATTTGCCTTTTTAAAAAAAAAATAGTATTTTTTATTCTTCCGGCTTTTCTCAGTTGATCTTGTGTCTTTATTTCTGTTTTTTTTTCTTTCTTTTTAATGCTTGTTTTTTTATACATTAATCTACCATTTCTTTTCTGTCTTCTTATGGCTATCTTTGTCTTTCTTCTTTTTTTTTGCATTATACACCTATCTATTTTATTCTTACATTTCATATTTCTCTTTTTCCTATATCTCCTTTTCTTGCTACTCATGCTTATTTGTTGTTTTTTTTTCGGTTTATTGCTTCTGTTACTGTATTAATGAGAACAATGAAATAAATAATTAATATATATTACCCCACCACATTCTTCCATGAACAAATGTAGATAAATATTTATGAATGCTCTAAAAGTGCCTATTTGTAAAACGGTCAAGTCGCAAAAGAAAAAGTGAGGCACGCTTTTATACAAATAATTTTTTAAATATCCCAGTGTGCACACTGAAATTGATAGCAAGTGAACATGATCGTACAGCAATAAAGGAGAAAGAACGTCGGAAGACAAAGAGTAAATTCATGAATATTTTTATTTCATCAAAAAGAAGTTGAGTTCATTTAGATAAGTGATATCTATTTCATGAAGAAAGAAGAGAAAGACAAAGAAAGAGAACCAAAGAAAAACCAAATTGTGGGAGAAGATGAAAAAGAAAGAGGAAGATGAATAATTTGAAGAAAAAAGTGAGAGAAAAACATAATGACAAAAGGAATAAAAAGACGAAAAAAAAACCGACAAGAATATAAAGGTGGAGAAGGAAGAAAAAAACGAAAAGAAAGGTAAGTGGAGACGAGAACTGGAAATAAACAAAGAAGCAAGAAAACAATGAAAATAAAAAAAACGAAAAGAAAGACACCGACGAAGACAAAATAAAAGAAAAAATGGAAAAAGACGATAAAATAAGAAAATGAAGGAGAAAAACAAGATGAAGAAGAAAAAATAAGTAGACGAAGAAAAACAAGAAATAGAATTGTGTTGATATTCGATGCAATCGCTGATTAAAATTGTTGAAGGAAGGAAGGAAGAAATAAGAAAAATGAAATTAAAAATTAGATAATAAAGTATAGAGGAAGACAAACTGCTGATGCTATGATCTGCACGCCCCCCTTATTTCTCCAAATTCTACCATCCCTGCCGACACTTACACCACCAAGAATTCATTCAAATTTCTTCGGGCCTCGTCAGTCTGATACTGACACTGCCCCCTAGCGGTGAATGGAAAAGTTATTCGCACCTAGTCAACGTGGAGAAACGAGAGAGTGAGTGAAAGGTGATGCAGTGAACGATGTGAAGATGGAACCGTGATAAAAATGGTGTATAGTGTGTGAGAAGGGGAACTGGATGAAACGTAGATTGAGAAAACATTTTTACCAAAATCTGAGAAAGAAGGTTGAGAGTGAGAAAAGCAGAGAAATTGGAAGCCAGTTGAAAATAGATACTACGTTATGATAATAAAGTCATAGTCAAGAAAGAAATATTACTGAGTAGGTGCATATATTATTATTATTATTATTATTATTATTATTATTTATTACATTATTCGGGCGGTCAACACGATTTTAAAAGTGGTGGTGACGGCTCAATTGTTTGCAGCAGTTGAGTTGATTCGACAATAACGCAGATATAAGCAAGAGATGTAGCAAAAGAGAAAAAACAAAAAAGAAAAAAGAGAAAAAAAGAGATGAAGAATAAAAGAGAATAAGAAAAAATAAATAATATAAATGAAGAAGAAGAAATGTAAGATAAGAAAAATAAAAAGAAGATAAAAGAAATGGAGAAGAATAAAGAAACGAGAATAAGAAAGAAAAAGAGATTGTTTTGATTATTATCAAGAGAAGAAGGAAGAAAGAAAAAGTATAAAAAGAAATAGGAGAAAAAGAAAGATAAGAGCAGAAGAAAGAGAAAAGAAGAAATGAAAATGAGAAGAAAGAGAAAAGCGAAGAAATATGAAAGCGAAGCAAAAGAGAAGAAATATTAAAAGAGAAGGAAAAAGAATAAAAGAGAAGATGAATAAATAAAAGAGAAGAAAAAAGATTAAGAAGGAAAAGAAAAAGAGGAAAGAAAAAGTGAATAAGAAGAAAAAATGATTGTTTTGTTTATCATCAAGAGAAGAAGAAAGAAAAAGCGAAAAAAAAAGAAAGAGGAAAAATAAATAAAAAGAGAAGAAAACAAAAGAACAAAGAGAAGAAAGAAAGAAAAAGAGAAAAGCTGAGAAGAAAGAATAAAAGAGAAGAAAGAATAAAATAGAAAAAAAGAATAAAAAGATAAAATAATAAGAAAGACTAGAAGCGAAGAAGAAAGATCAGCAAAAGCGAAAACGAAAGAAATAATAAAAGTGAAGAAAAAGAAATAAAAGAAAAGTAAGAAAGAAGAAAGAAAAGAATGAAGAAAAACATAATTAGAAAGATAAAAGGATAATTTTGATTATCATCAACAGAAGAAGAAAGCAAAAGACAAGAAGAAATGAAAAGAAATGAAAACACGAAGAAAAAAGAGAAGAAAGAATAAAAGAGGACAAAATGAACGAATAAAGAGAAGACAGAAGAAAGAGAAGAAAGAAATAAAAAAGAACAAATAAAAGTGAAGAAAAAAGAATAAAAACGAATAATAAGAAAAAATAAAAAAGACAAGAAAAAGAAAATTAGAAAGAAGAAAGGATGAAGATAAGAAAAGGAAAGAAAAAAGAGAAAGAGAAGAAAAAGAAGAAAGAAAAAGAAGCGAAGAAAGAAGAAAGGAACAAGTGAAGAATAAAACAGAAAATGAATAAAACAGAGAATAAAAGAAAAGAAGGAAATGAAAGTGAATGAGAAGAAATAATTAAAGAGGAGAAGAAGAAGAAATAAAAAGGAGAAGAAAACGAAAACATAAAATGAAGGAGAAAGAAGAAAGAGAATGAAAATAAAAGGTTAAATGCGAAAAAGAATAAAGAATAAGGGGGAAATCGAAAGAAATAATAAAAGAAAAGAAAGAAGAAAGAGAAGAAGAAAAGGAAGAAAGAATAAAATAAAAGAAGTGGCAATAAAGAGAAGAAAGAAAAAAGAGAAGAAAGTAAAAGAATATTTTTATTATCACAGAATCGATGGCATGAATAACAGCTGAAGAATGCGTTTTCTAACTTTAGAAATAATCTGAGATAATCAGAGAGAAAATTTGCTTCCATCCAGTATAATACATATTTACGAAACTACTAGATTTATGCAGAACAAGAGCTCACGTTTTGGGGACTCAGTAAGGATCGAATTCAATGCAACAAGAATGCATCTAACTAGCTTTTAACAGATGCTCCAAAACAAATGCTTAACAATGTTAATGGCAATTTACACTATTCATATTCAAACTATTGTCCTTGCATTTGTGATTCTGATCCCTATGTTTCGGCGGTTGTAACCACCAACCTTCCTAAGATTGTATATCACTCTGAGTAAGCCACAGAGAATTCTGAATTGAACTTTTTATTTAATCTACGGATATCGTTACACTAGATATCGTCTTGTTCTTATTTTATGTTGCACTTTTGAGTTATTTCACGCCCGTATAAACTCACATGCAGCAGCGTGCAGAAGAACGGGGGGCTGATAGTGCGACGACCCCTGGCATCCACATAGGGGGGCATCCAATCTAAGACTGAAATAAAATGTAGTTTTTGAAGTTTGAAATAAAGTGATTATTTCATATTTCATATACTTAAAACGTTTTCTATTTTTCTCTAATCTTCAGTACTAGATCCTATAAACCCCCCACCACGTTACTTGTGTCTTAATGACATACAATCAAGGAGTCGGCCCCAAGTATCACCAAACCTCTGCACGCCACTTACAACCACTATAACCCCTAATTCACAAATCAACGCTTTTACTCAGTAGGTCATAAGTTATTTAAATGGAGCAATGACTTAATAACACCATAACATTAAAGACATGTATATTCTGAACTTTTTAATAATTGCAACGTCTTAAAATTAGCACATGATTTAAGTCGTTTTATTTTCTGATCTTTCTTACAATAGCAATGTCTAAATAATACAATAATATTTACGTCGTTTCCTTTTCAAATCTATATAATAATAGCAATGTCCTAAAATACATAACATTTAAGTTACTTTATTTTCTTATTTTTCTATGGCCTCAACCTACAGGAAATGGACAGGGATAGAATGAAAAGATATACGAGGGACAAATTGGAAGCGAAATCTCAAAATAGGACTCACTAAACGAAACATACGTGACATCAGTCAAAGACATCGTTCGAAAGTAAAACAGACGTAAAGAAAAAATGAGTGAATCACAGATTGAGATTCTCGACATGATGCAAAAGAGATAGTAAATAATGCTAAGAAATGGAACGGAATACAAGAAACTACACAAAGAAATAAAGAGCAAATGCAGACAGGTGAAACAGAAATAGCTCAACGGCAAATGCGCAGAAAAGAGTGATTAAGCACGACCAATAAATTAGACATGCATAAAAAATAAGGAAACAAACAGGACAAAAATAATTTTCCCAAACGGAATGTATGAATCCAAGGAAAGAACACTCATACTAGAGAAGAAGGAAATAATTCAGCGGTGGGAAGAATACATACAAGATCTCTTCCAAGACAAGAGAGAGCAACCCGCAACACACAGAATTACAAACGGACCATAAATATTAGAATCCGAAGTGGAAGCTTCACTAGCCAAACTGAATAGAAACAAAACAGCTGAACCAGACGGCATTGTAATAGAGATGTTGACTGTCTTAGACAATTTCGGCGTATACAAAATCACAGAAATTATAAATGAAATCTACAACAGCGGCAAAATCCCGGAAGACCTAAGCGGGTGGATTTTCATCGAACTGCCTAAGAAGCCAGGTGCCAATGAATGTGAACTTCACTGGACAATCAGCCTAATGAGACACGTAACAAAACTCATTATCCGAATTCTGATGAATAAAGCACGCAGCAGAATCACACTGGAATTAGGACAAAAAGAGTGCGAATATGTCAAGGACAATGGAAGAAGAAACGCGATATTTATGCTTAGAATGCTATCGGAAAAGGCAATGGAAATGCAGAAGAAACTGTAGCTGTGTTTCATCGACCAAGCAAAGGCATTCGAAAAATTACGCCACAATCGCCTGATAGAGACACTCAGCTACCTTGACATATTTGAGAAAGATCTTGGAGTAATAAAGAACCCGTAACGGCAGCAAACTACTTGCATATGGACATGAAACGAGTTCGGCAGATATCAAAGGATAGAAAGGGATGTAAGACAAGGATTCTCACTGGATCTGTTCAGCCTATACAGCAAACCAATTCAGAGAGCTCTGGAGATCCTGTCAGGATTCGTTATTGGCGGTGGCAATCTGAACAATATAAGATACGCAGAAGATACATTGCTGATAACAGATACAGGAAATAAACTACAAGACCTCCTACAGGAAGTAGTTAAAGAAAGCAGAAAGAAAGGACTACATATTAATTACAAGAAAACTGAATGCATAGTAATCAGTAAAAAGAGGAGTCCAAAATGTCAACTACAAGTTGATGATACTAAAATAAAACATGTGCAGAATTTAATTTTTTTTTTTTTTAATCATTTCACCCCGAGCAAGGCAGAAACGCCACTGATGTGCAGGGGGGTTACATAAATGTAGGAAGATTAATTAGAAAAGAGTGAGGAGTACAAGCTAGTTAGAAAGGAACAATAGAAAGCTGAGAAAGCAGGTGCAATGACAGATACATGGGCGGAGAGAACGTGAAGATTATACAGGGGAGGGGAGAGAGCTAGAGTCCAGTGGTTAGTAGGTGAGTATTAACTTTGCTTTTAAATTTCTGGAGGTCGTAGCCGTCAGGAAAGCAAGAATACGGGAGTGAGTTCCACAGGCGGGAAGTGCGAGAGAGGAAGTTGCAGGAGTAGAATTGTCGTCTGCGTTTGGCTAACCTGACTGTGAATGGGTGGGACCCAGTTGCCAGTCTGGTTGCACGGGTAAACACCTGTTGAGGAGGCATCAGTGACTTAAGCTCATCCGAGCAGAAGCCATGAAAGTATTTATAGAAGAGACAGAGGGAGGCCACATTTCGACGATGGGAAAGTGGCTGCAGTCGAGCCGCCAGATCAGTACCTATCACATTACGGACTCTCCTTTGGAGCTTGTCAAGAACACTGAGGAGAACGGCAGGGGCACCTGACCATAAATGGCAGCAGTACTCCATGCACGGACGGATGGTTGACTTGAATATATGCAGGATGGATTCAGGTGGAAAAAACATCCTGGATCGACATATGGAAAGTGTTGTAACAGAGGGCAGAAAATTCAATACACAGATCGAAAGGCATGTTGGCATGCCCAGTAATGCATTCCAGAAGCTGAGTAGAGTTTAAAAGACAGGAAAGTGTCACAAGTAACAAAGAAAAAAGTACAGAATTCTTATATGATGTCTGTCCTTCAGTATTGCAGCGAATGATTAGGAAAAACTTGAAGTAACTGAAATGTGATTCTACAGACGGATGCTGAGGATACCATGGACGGAAGACGTGAGTAACAAAGAGGCTTTAGAGAGCATGGACCCAAGAAGGAAACTAATACCAGAAATTTGAGACATGTAATGAGGAAGAATGGCTTGGAGAACTTGATTCGCGGGACGGATAGAGAGGAAGAGAGACAAAGAAAAGCAACGCATGATATACTTGATGGACAGGAGTAGATGGATGAAGGGGCGGAGATTGAGTGGGATAGCACGAGAGGGGTATTAAGAGCGAAAAGGGATAGAAGATGAGGAAGGCCATGTTCCCTTACGTTCTGAAAGGGACACTGCACATTGAAGAAGCATAGCAATGCTTTAGTAGTATTATTTAAGTAGTTTTCTTCTCTGATCTTTCTAAAAATAGCAATGACTTAATAATACCATAATATTTAACTCGTTACACTTTTTATTTTTTTTATTAGAGCAAATCTTAATAAAGCCGTAACATTTAAATCGTTTCTTTTTCTTATCTTTATAAATGTTCTCGACAGGCTCCAAAGGAGAGTCTTTAATGTGATAGGTACTGATCTGGCGGCTCGACTGCAGCCACTTCCCCACCGTCGAAATGTGGCCTCCCTTTGTCTGTTCTGTAAATACTTTCATGGCTTCTGCTCGGACGAACTTAAGCTACTGGTGTCTGCTCAACAGGTGCAACCAGATTGGCAACTGGGTCCCTCCCATTCACAGTTAGGTTAGCCAAATGCAGACAACAATTCTACTCCTTCAGCTTCTTCTCTCGCACTTCCCGCCTGTGGAACTCGCTCCCATATTCTTGCTTTCCTGACGGCTACAACCTCCAGAAATTTAAATGCAATGTCAATACTCATCTATTAACCACTGGACACTAGCTCTCTCCCCACCCCTGTATATCCTTCCCTTTCTCTCCAGCTATGTATCTGTCATCGCACCTGCATTCTCAGCTTTCTATTGCTCCTTTCTAACTAGTTTGTACTCCTCACTCTTTTCTAATTAATCTTTTTACAGTTATGTAGCCCCCAGCTCATCAGTGGCATTTCTGTCTTGCTCCGGGTGAAATGATTAAAAAGAAAACAATAATAGCAATGTCATAATATTTCCATCACATTAAATTCATTTTCCTTCTGGTTTTCTAATAAAAGAACTATCTTAATAATCGCGACTATGAATAATAATAACGTCTGTACCAGTAAATGAAAAATATTGCAAAAATAGAATTCATTTGAAAAATCTCGATGTAATGCTCAATAACACAAAAATCCATGAAATATTAAAGCCTGACGTAAAATCAGCATTAAGCAAATGTGTTTGTATAGACTTAGATTTTAAACTTTATATGATTAGAAGAATAATATATGTGATTTACCTATGGAAACATACCAGAAAACCTTAGTAAATCCATAATCCTATCACTTTCTAAAAAGCCAGATATAAAAATAGCCGAGCTCCATCGGACAAGAAGATTAATTGGCCTCGAACTAAGTTTATCCGGATTTTGATGGATAAAACGCCAATATGAGAAACTTATTGCTTATATTTATTCACTAAAACAAGGAAATACGTTTGCTTCTAAAACAAAACTTTATTATATATGTAATCATTTATTTACGGACATATGTAATCATTTATTTACAGTTTAATTGTGCGTAATCAATTTTATTCTTAATTCACTGCCATAGGCAATGCTTCTTGCTATATGGTGTTCAGCTTTCCAAATTATCAAAACTGAATGACTCAGTTTTAGCATTGAATCATTAAACGACAACACGGATGGTTTATTCTGTCAGTGAAGAATGTGTAGAACTTGCCACGATACGAAAAGATAACGCATAACTGATACATAGTGAACAGCCTGAAATGATATATCAAAACGTACATAGTTATCTATGAATTTAAGCTTTTTTTATTCGAGTAGTTGATAAGTAAAGCAAATAACTCTTATCTACTCTGCTATTTAATCCATAGCTGGGAGAGAAAAATAAATTCATATATTTCCCAAGGGTATCTGTGCTTAAGAAAACGCAACGACTTTGAGTAGAATTTGAAATCTGCACGCCAACCCCATTTTGCGAGGTTCCGATAATTACCACGCCCCCTATATATATTGTCATCCGCAGACAGATCTGTTTCGCCGTATCACAGCTCATCAGTACGGTTAGACTCCGATTGCTTTATATATATATATATATATATATATATATATATATATATGTGTGTGTGTGTGTGTGTGTGTGTGTGTGTGTGTGTGTGTGTGGATGTAAATAAGTATACATATATGTATACATGCAAATACACAAATATATAACAGATGTTAACAGAACAGTACACAATGAAATATAATACTTATTAAGTATATCCTACAGAATGTAGCTGAAAAGAGTGACAAGAAAAGACTAAAAATAAACTGCATGAAAACAGAATGCATGGTTATCAGTAAAAATGGCAGTTCAATATACCAAATACAGGTCGGGGATACTAAAATCAAGCAGAGACAAAAATGTAAATACTTGGGAAGTGTTATAACAGAAGACGGAAAGTGCGACACAGAGGTCCGAAGGCGAATTGGCATTGCGAAGGAAGCATTCCAGAAGTTGAATAAAGTATTAAGAAACAGAACAATTTTGCTAGAAACAAGGAAGAGAGTGCTGGATTGCTATGAGATATCATTTTTTCAATATGGTAGTGAATAATGGATAATATCATCGAAGATGAAGCAAAAACTTGAAGCAACTAAAATCTGGTTCTACAGAAGGATGCTGCGAATATCAAGGATCGAGCATGTGAGCAATTATGAGGTTTTAAAAATGATGGAAATGAAAAGAAAATTAATACTGAGCATCAGGAAGAGATACCTGAAGTTCCTGGGACATGCAATGAGGAAAGAAGGCTTGGAGAACCTGATACTAACAGACCAGATAGAGGGAAAAAGAGGCAAGGGAAAGCAGCGGATAACATATTTGAAGGACATAATCAGGGGGAAAATGGAACGAGGGTTTCATGGTGTAACAGGAGAAGGCGTGCTAAGAGCCACCAGGGATAGGGAAACGTGGAAAGCCATGATTGCCTACGTCCTGAAAAGACAAGGCACATAGTAGTAGTAGTAGTAGTAGTAGTAGTAGTAGAAGAAGAAGAAGAAGAAGAAGAAGAAGATTAAGTTTATATTATAAATATACATATTATCCTACGTCTAAAGCACGACTCGGAATTTCATGCCCTATTATTAAGATATGTCAATTAACTTTAGAGTCAATCAGAATACGACGGTAAAAGGGTTAGTAAGTTGAATGAAAATAAAAGTTCATCCGGGTTCGTAAGTGTCCAGGTTCTAAAAATCCCGACATTTTAACATTATTTCACTTTAACAAAATAATGTCCAAATCTAGGCATTTTAAGAACAAAGTATTAGGCACTTAGGAACCCGGATGATCTTCTATTTTCATTTAAACTATTACTCCTCTATGGTAATGTGTAATTTCTTTTCTTTACTTAAAAAAATTTCCCCTCCTCGTCTTCATTTACCCCTAATCTTTCGGTGTTAGTATATTTACGGGTAACATCCATTGGTTTTCCGTGTCTGCGCCTGAAGAGACCTAACGATCGAAACCCGGATAGTTTGATACAAATCCCAAAAAATTGTAAGTGCATTTTTGCTCTACTTTCTTAAAATAGCATTGAGCACTTTTTGTTGCTTAGTGCTTTTGAAGACGATTCTTATATTTGGTTGCTCTCTCTCTCTTTCTCTCTCTCTCTCTCTCTCTCTCTCTCTCTCTCTCTATATATATATATATATATATATATAATGAGAAAACGGTTCAATCCATCCCCTCATGTTTTTGAAGACTACAGCCTATACGTCCATTCCAAAGCATAAGAATCTAATGACAATTTAAAATATAATTATTTCTAAAATAATACTTTAATATTACTTTCTTACTTTTTACTAGACTTTTAATTATGGCATTTTTGTCATTCACATGTTTTGACTAACCTTTTAACCACCTGATAAACATTCCTGAAGATTCTCAAATTTGTGAAGCATTAATAAGTCACTGACATACTCGCTTTTCGATATAAAGACTTTCAACAAAATAAATCTTTCATTGCCTTGATAATGACCTCAGTTAAGAATACTTTGTTTCTCTTGTCTCTCTATATTCATTTCGTTCCTTTACAGGAATAAAAAAAATAATTCACACACGCGCACTCAGACACTCACACACAGAGAGAGAGAGAGAGAGAGAGAGAGAGAGAGAGAGAGTTATTATTAGTGTTATAATAATAACATATGGGACTGTTATGCCGTTATGTTCATGTAATAACTGTAATACATGTAATATTTTAATCAATGAGTAATGGGGACAATAAATAGCAGTATTTTTTCTAACAACACTATACAAAAATGTTTGAAAACATACTTTGTGATAAATAAAAACAATTCCATGAAAGAGCAGACCAGAAAAATAATATTTGTAAAGTTTGTCATCAAAATTTGATTTATTATGGCATGGGTAAAATATTTATAGAATATGTATAAAATAAAATACACTTGAGAATGTAATCACAGAGGGTACATTTATCAAAGACAGTCCAAAAAGCGAATTCGATATCGGGAAGACGAAAATCAAATTGCAACAATTAAATTTCAGAAAATACGACACAGAAATCTAAAAGCACATTGGAATAGTGAAAGTGACCCTCCAAAAGTATTAAGAAATAAAAGATTTCGTTAGAAACATAGAAAAATATAGTAAACTGTCATCAAATATCACTCTTCCTATATGGCGATGACTGTTGAACAATTTTATTAAAATTGAAGATTTGAAGCAACAAGATAATGATGCAATATCAAGTACTAAACATAGGAGTACCGATAAAGTTTGAGAGAAAAAAAGTAAAATAAGATACTTATACATCAGAAAGAATCAACAGAAAATTCTAAGCTGTATAATGACAAAATTAGAGCATAGAAAAATTGATACGCCCAGAACATATTAAAGGCAACAAGGATAGGGTAAAAAGCAATGTACAACCTTCATAATGAGCTTGTGAAAATGATCGGCAGAACAGGTATCAGGAGATAGTAAAAAAAAAAATTCTTTGCTAAAAGCATTATGTTGTAAAGAGCCATGACTGCGCACGTCATGAAAGGACAAAGCTGATAAAAGTAGCGCACTTAAGAAGGATTAAATTCAGCGAAGTAGCAAATGATCTCCCTGAAGAGTTCGTGTAAATGGATGGTCCGAACAGTGATTAAGAAAGCAACAAGTCAAACTTTAAGAGTTACAAAGAACAGGACATTGTAGAGAACCCTGATCGAACATTTTCTGAATGGACACAACACATAGAAGAAGAGATAGCTTGTGTCAGTAACAAACACAGTCACACACACATACGCACACCCACACACATATATAATTACATAAATATATATATATGTGTAAATATATATTCACAGAAATGTATACATATATGCAATTATATATATTCATCGAAATATACATTTATTCACATAAATATATGTGTATGTATATGTATATATTCATATCAAAACACATCTATATATATATAGAATATATCCAAATGTATATATAAATTTACTTAAATATATATATATATTCACAGAAATATACCTATATATTCACACACACACACACACACAGATATATATATATTTATTATAAGTTTTATTTTAAAACATATACAAATTAAAATTTACTACAAAAGTGTACATTTTGTTTCGACATCAAAAAAACAACGTCTCATTAGCTAGCTAATAATGATGGTGCTAAACGTTAATTTTTAAAAAGAAGATTTGAAAATCTTTTTGTCAGTTTTCCCCAAAATAATAACTCATGGAATTGTAGAAACCCGATATAATTTCCGCTACCTAATAAATGCTTAACAAAATCACTGATATATATGTGTTCGATTTAATCCGTGGAGATTCCTAAGGATGCTGAAATTTATATCGGAGATACTACGAACTTTTTTAAAAAGCGCTTTTGCAATCACCTCTCATCCCTCAACAACAAAGACAAACAAAATATGACATAACTTTCTAAATATTTTTGGAAGTTAAAAAACGAAAATAAGACACTTAAAGTTAAATGGAAAATCCTCAAGCAGGTTAGAACATCTAGAGCGGTAAATGAACTTTGTTTTCTTTGTCTACATAAAAAAATGGAAATCATTAAATACATGAGGAATGGTATATTACTAAGCCAGTGGCATGACACCACAGTAAATTGCAAACACTTTAAATAACTAACCTTAAAAACTTGCTAAAATTACAAAATCGGATCTTTAAAAACGATAAACCTTTATAGTATTGATCTTCGTACCACGATATTCACTTCTAACTTTATCATAAATCTCCTGGTATATTTTTACTTCTTACTTTTTTTATAAATTAATTTTTAAATTTTAATTTTTAAAATACTTCACTAATTTATTATATTAGCACTAATGAATTTATTTTTTCGGGTGGTTCTTCTAAATATCCCCAGATCTGCGCTTTTTAAATATTTCATATGTTTGTGTATGTGTTTTCATCATTTTTTTATTAAAAATGTCAAAGATTTCAGTGTATACTATGTAACAACGAATGTATTTAACTTCCGGACAATTGTTTGGCATTTCTATTTCTTTTACATCTTCTACTGTCATCTATTCCCCCACACTTTCTCCACTCCATGCGTGTTCTCAATTCTTCCTTTTTGTTAAGCCCAGACGTAGTGTGACCCTTATGTGTATCTATTTATATTTCCCCTCCTAACAAATTTTAGGTCTATTTCTCTCTGAGCCGTTATCATCGGCTCTTTCCTCTTAGCTCTTTCTTTCTCTCCTGTCTTCTCACACACTTTATTTCTTATGTATCTCTCTTTCTTTGTTGTTTGACCTCCTTTTTTTCGATTTCCTTTTTTGTTTTCCTTTCTTTTCTATCCTTTTTACCTCGGACAATTTTCCAAAGATAAAGGGGAAGTGAGATTTTTTAATCTTCTTTTTAAAAAATAATGTTTAGTACCATCATTATTAATTACCCGATGAAACATTGTTTATTAATGTCGAAACAAAATGTACACTTTTGTAGTAAATTATAATTTGTACATTTTCTGAACTATAACTTATAATAAATATTCATTGCTCTATTTCTATATTAAGCACTGTTTTAAATTAATATTTTGAACGTTGTTAATACTTCTTTCGTTCTTTATATATATATATATTGCTTAATTGTGATCATTTTTAGCGCCCAAACAGCTGTTGTTTAGTGGTATTACTGATAAAATGTATTTTGTCAAGCAGGTATGTTATCGTAATGGGCTCGATGTCGGTGTCGATATAGGGTTGACAAGAGAAATCGTTTGTCACTTTAATTTAGCCGTTTCATGCCAACTTCAAAGTTTCGTGTAGACACCATACTGAGTTTCTCATTTGACAGATTCGGCTTGCCGTTAAGTCCCAGTTTTTTCTTGTTTATAGAGAGCTTGGTTTGATTTTTGTGGAAATGAACTTTTTGTCTTTGGTTGATTTTTCTTTTTGTTTATTTTTTCCATTTTTATTTCAAGATACAGGTGTTTGATTTATATTATTGTTTATTTTTTTTAGTTTACGCGTGAGTAGATGCTTGTTTAATAGCTTTATACTGTTTTTTTTTTGTATGGGTTTGGCTCTTTTGTTGTATTGACCTCTTTTATTGGTTTATCCTTCTTTCCGTGTGGTTATGTTTTGCCGAGTGATATTGTTTTGGTCATGAATAGATGTTTTTTGTGTATATTTGTGTTTTTGGGTTTTGTGTGTGTGGGGGGTGTCTGTGTGTGTGTGGGGTATCTGTGTCTGTGTGCCTGCGTGTTTTTCATTTTCTGTTTTTTATAAATTATTTTAGCTCTATAAATAATCAGCAGAAATCACGTGAACGTCGCATTATTTGGTTTAACCCACCCTTCAACCGTAATGTCTAAACAAACATTGGTAAATTCACTAAATTTACAAACATTTCTACCATTAACCGGCACTAAAAACTTCCAACAAAAGCAAAAGTTAAAGTCAGTTATAGTTTCGTTAAGAACGTACATAAATATATTTCACAACATAATAGTAACCAAACAAATACTTGGCCCACCTGAATAATATCAGTTGCCCTTCTACTAAAAATAATAACCCTAAAAAAAATGCAACTGCCGAAAAAATAAAACCCACCCATTGAAAGTATTTTTTATAGAGCTCGAATTCATTCGGATGAGGATG
This sequence comes from Ascarosepion bandense, assembly GCA_037127315.1. Lineage (NCBI taxonomy): Eukaryota > Metazoa > Mollusca > Cephalopoda > Sepiida > Sepiidae > Ascarosepion > Ascarosepion bandense. The sequence continues at coordinate 5,037,150 of JBBBDQ010000555.1, forward strand.
ATGATGTTAAATTTTACTTTAGATCGACCACTAACAAATGGAACTGAGATTCAATAATCTCATGTTGTCTTTAAACAGTAAATACAACAAAACCACTGTTTTATCCATACATTACTGTATATTAAAGAAACAATAACAAGAACTCAATTATTACCTGGGATATCGTAGTTAAATCTAAAGCTTATATTGAAAAAGAGATTGATGTAACGTAGCGCTTTTGGAAAAATTTTCATCTTAAGCCATATGAATAACCCTAATGAACTTAACAAAATAGCGGTTTAATGCTGCAGAAAAAATACTGTCTTAAATTTTTAGACAGATTGATACAGTTTCCTTTATACGTTTGCCTCTTTCCTTATCTTTTCCTTCTTCGTTCTCTTACTTTTCCATTTTTCTTTCTTTCGTTCACCCACAAATATTACTATTAATAATTATGAATTACGTTCTTTCGATTTCATCTTTCTGGATTTTAATATTTTTGGTATCGTATATATTAAAAAAATTAATAAAAATTTAATTTCTTACCTGCTTGTAGTTTTATTATATTTAAATTTTTACTCTTGCTATTAAAATGCAGTTACCTAACTTTATTAAATACACATGAATATCGAGTTAAGTTAAATTAAAAACTATAAAACCGTGAGTTTGAAAAATTCACCTGATGATTGAATAACAATGAAACTTCATATAAACCACCATATCATGGACGGAGGCCATTATGTGTATTTATTAACATATATATTTGCGCGCACACACACACACACACACACACACACACACACACACATATATATATATATATATATATATATATATATTCACACTGGGCATGTCGAGGTGGTGTAAGGGTTAGCAAGCTTGTTTCCATAGAATCATTACAACTGAGTAGTGAGTTCCATTCTCACTAGGTGTCCCATACTTTCGGCCTTGTGTCACATCTAAGCTGTGCTTATAAAATCTCTCTCTATATATATTCACATATATGAATTTATATATATATATATATATATATATATATTCACATCTATATTCACATGACTGTATGTATATATATTCACATACATATATTCACATACACACGCGCGCACACACACACACGAACACACATATATGTTAAGAATTTGAATAAGTTATCGCTGTTTTGCAACAGATGGCGTTCCCAGAACTGCGTGCGTTTAGTTTCAGATGGTAACGCATCTATGAGGAAGGAAGTAATATAAGCAAGCTTGAAATTAATTGTCTATCCTTTCGCCGAAGTGTAAACAAATTTGTTCTTCATAGTTTTAAACCTACCGAATTTCATGCCAAAGAAAATGTGTTTGCAGGGAATTTTACTGCAGTACTTTATTGAAAAGAAATCTGCAGCTGAACCACACAGAATTAATGTTGACATTTCCGGTGACCATACTCTGTCGAAAACAACTTGCAGAGATTGGTTTAGGCGCTTCAAAAATAATGATTTTGAAGTTGTGGATAAAAAAAGCTATGGTGCACCGAAAAAAATCGGACGACCAAACATTGGAGATATTACTCAGTGAAGACTCATGTCAGGCGCAAGCTTAACTTGCAGAATCATTAGAAGTTGATCAAAAAACAGTTTCGAAAAGTTTGAAAGCATTAGGAATGATTAAAAAGCATTAATGATTAAAAAGACATTGGGTAAGTTGAAAGCGAGAGACGTTGAACGGCGTCTTTGTTATCTGTAAACAGCTGCTTCAACGACAGAATATGAAATAGTTTTGTGCATCGTATCATGACCGGCGCTAAAAAGCGGATACACTACAATAACTCAAGATTAGATAATCGCGGGTTAAGTCCGGCAATGCATCAAAATAGTCGGTATCTATGGTTCGGAGTTTCTGCTTTGCATTTGGTGAATGAAGATATGCTCAAACCGACCGCATCCATCATGGGAGATCATTATCGATTGCAGTTTATGCGTTTGAGCCAAGCAATAAAGAAAAAACGGTCGCTATACGACAAAGTGATTTTACAGCAGGACAACACTAGGCCACATGTTGCGAAACGGGTGAAAATATAGTTGAAAACGATTAAATGAGAAATCCTACATTAACCGCCGTATTCTCCAGACATTGCTCCCTCCGATTATTGCTTTTTCCGATCGATGGCACGTGGTCTGGTTGAACAGCGCTTTCAGTTTTATGAAGATGCCAAAAAATGTGTCGACTTTTGGTTGAAAATTCCTGTGAAATTTTCAAATATTGCACTTAGGTTTTTTGATCGAACTAAATAATGCATGCCAGTCACCACATTTGCAACTTATTGAAAGATCCTTCTTTTCATCAAGGAGTTGTTTTCTCGTGTTGATGTTGATGTTCTTCAATTGGCCATCGCTTTTTTTCTTCACTCAGCATAGTGTCTATTTTTATGCTTAATAAATTATTGCATTCAATGGTGAAGGCTTTTAACGTAATGTCTTTATCTTGTTCCAGTTTCGAAAGAAGTTGGGTACGTGCATCAGCACAATAAACAATTTAATCCTGTGATAAAAATCAAACGTTTAAACTTTTCTTTTGTGAGAGAATTTAATTTAGATTTTTTGCATTCCCGAGTGACGTGATCAACAAATATTACATAATCATCAGCGCCATATTTTGTTAGATTTAAACACTTGAATCGAATATTAAACAAATAACGTTTCTTCGATTATTTCAGTGAGGTGTTCCCCTGTTACACTCAAGGTGAAATTTGTTGCCTGCTTTAGTAAAAATATAATTCATGTAACGTCCTGTTCTTTAGCGCCTATTTTACCAATTAGAAGGCGAAGTATTCATTTTTCATCTTTGTGAGAAAAACCGGCGTGAAAAGTATTTATCCCACGATTAAACCACGAATCAAATGTTTTTCTGCTTTCTGGGTCATAGTAGAATTCTGTGATTTGCTGGCCAAGATATCAGCTGAATTGTTATTTTAGTTTGTTCCAAAGCGGAAAATTTTCAGTTCATTGCTGTCAATAACTGTTGTTGTGAATTCTGAAACTGTTCTTGCTTCTGGCGTAAAATCTCCTTAAGCATCTCTGCTAAAATTTCCCTGTTAATTTTGAAGTTAGATTCATCATCACCAAAACTTTGTTATATCCCAGGTTGTTAGATGAAAAAAAAATGAAATAAACGAATGAAAATAAAAGACAAATGTAATTTAATGAAAAATAATATAACTTTTATTCAGTTTCTGGCTAAACACCACAAGGTCGTAAATTTACTTTGGCTGAACTAGTGATTAAAGTACATTCCAGAAGTTTTCTTCTTGGTGAATTCTTTCCTTTTTTAATTAGAGTTGCATTTTTCATGTTAAAATTGTGGTCAGTTTCAGTGAACAACCAATGCTTTTTGCGTGTTGTCTTTAACATGTCTTTTTTTCGTTCATGTTATATAGTAGCTATCTGGAAGGTTGTGCAAAGTTAATAGAATGCTGATAGAAAGATCTTTATGGTAAGCAGATTTTGTAATAAAGTACTCTATATCAAAGAACTCTTCCGTCAACGAAACTCTGGAGTCGGGAAGTTGAAGGTAAATTCATCCAGCTAAATGACAACCTTTTACTCATATTAATTCTCTCTCTTTTTCTCTCTTTCTCTCTCTCTCTCTCTTTTATATATATATATATATATATATATATATATATATATATATTTGTAATGAATTATTTTGAACATTATTTTTACCGATACTCGTATTTAAATAGATATTCTGTTTTTAATTAAACAGTATTTTATATTTCTATCTACCGGCCTGATTATTTCACGATAAATTTTTATTGCGAAAATGTGTGCTATCCAGCAGGATTCGAACCTGCGACCCCTATGAGTATCGATAAAAATAATGTTCAAAATAATTCATTACAAATTGTCGGTTGCTTATAACCAAGTTTCGTTAAATTTCGTTAATTTCCGTAACATGTTTACATATATATATATATATATATATATGCGTGTTTGAGGGGTTTGTGTGTATGAATTTTTGAAGCAGAATAAAGAGTTTAAATACAGAAGATATTGTATTTTTTTAATATCATTTTTCTATTAGTTACATTCGCATTAATATTATCATTTTGGTTGATATTAGAATGTTTTGTTTATTGTGTCTTACTCTCTTTTACCGGTATCTTTTGATCCTGGTAACCTTTAGAGAATTTCAAACTGAAGTTTTTATTTTGTACACTATTATGCTTTGTTCTAGTCGTGCTATCCCTGTCCAGCTTTTTATCTTGTCTTGTCCTTTAATATGGCTCACATATTGCTGGCGCAGAGATTGAACCCACAGTAACAATATAGCGTAACTATATTAACAATTAATTTTGGTTATTTAATCAATGTTTTTTTGCAATTTAGTTCTGTGTTTATTATTAGAATTGTCTTGCTGACACAAACTGATTTTTGCGAATAATGCAAATAGTTTTAATTTTTGTTTTCAAGCAGATATCATGAAATTCTAAAAAGAATTCTTTTAACAGCGAATTGTTTGAAAATTTGTTACGGCAAAATAAAACTGCTCAATAGATCTCATTATATAAATCCTACTTATTTACATTGTGTTATTTCGGGTTATTGCATTAGATTCACGCGCTAGCGATTGTATCTTCTAAGTTTTAATTAGTCTCTTTTACGATTCCAGTTAAAAAAAAATAACAAGTACACTTTCTTAATATCAAACTAGAAAATGTTTAGCATGAAATTTAATTTTTGCCTTCTTCTCGACAATAATGATATGTTGTGATTATCTTAGCTTATTCTAAGAAGCTTTGATAAGAAACATATATTTTATTCCACAGAATGAATTGGTGAATTGCCACACGAGATACATGGTTGGGCTATTATGACTCTTCCGAGACGTGACTGACGAGGTTAGAAGATTTTCCTGCAGTAGTTTGGCATTCTTTTCTGCGGTAGACTGGTTGCCAACCAAGACTACAGAACGCAATTCGTCCTGCCATCCAACCCTTATCTGGAGGAAGAAGTGATGGATTAATACCTTTTCTTAAGGTATTTGTAAGTGAATGAAACGAATTCAACTGTAATTCCAACTCGACTCTATGTAAAATACATGTTTGAAATTCTCATATAGGTATTTCGTCAAAATTCCTTAATTCTTTCAACAAGTAATAACAAAATTGTCTTCATCTCGAGATATTCTCAAACATATTTATCTTTTGTTAAATGTGAATGGCCAACATGTAAGATTAGATACCAAATCAACTTTTATATATATATATATATATATATATATATATATGTGTGTGTGTGTGTGTGTGTGTGTGTGTGTGTGTGTGTGTGTGTGTGTGTGTATGTGTGTGTGTGTGTGTGTGTGTTTGCGCAGAGGATTCCAGGCGGAAGTAGAATTTGTTCACGTATAATCTACATAAAGATTTTTTGAGAAGAAAGAAGTTCTTCAATTATATTTGCCACTTTTCTTCCATTGAATGAAACAAAATATATTTTGTTGGATTTACCATTCTGTACTTGACATTTCTGCCGTAGGACATGACATTTTTAACGGATCTGTGAAAGATTTCACGCTCTCAAATCGATTCCGTTTACACTGTTTACTTTAACCTTTTCTTGATCTTCCTCATCCTTTTTCCCTCTATTCATTACCCTTTCTACCTCTTATTTCTCCGTTTATGTTTCACTATATCTATATTTTTGGTCTGTCTGTCTCTCCCATTCTTTTTGTATCTCTTATTCCGCACCTTTTTCTCTCCGCTCATTTTACTATCTCTCCCCGACTCCATTTTTGTCTCTTTCCCCTCTTTTTCTGTGTGTCTCTCTCTCCCCTACTTTTCCTCTCTCTCCTTTTACTCCGCTCATTTTTGTCTCTCTCTCTTTCTTTTTTCTCTTTCCTTAACTCTTTTTTCTGTTGCTCTCCCTTTTTTGTCTCCAGCTCGTCTTCTTTCTTTCTCTCAATTCTGTCCTTTTTTTTTGCCTCTCTCCTCTCATTTTACAGTCTGTCTCACCCCTTTTCTCTCTCGCCTCACTCCTTTTTCTCTCTTACTTCCCTCCTTTCTCTCTCTCCCTCTCCTTCTTTTTCTTTCTCTCTCTCGCCTCCATCCTTTCTCTCTTCTCCTTTGTCTGTATCTCTCTCGCTCCCTTCCCTTTTCTCTCTCTCACTTTGGTTTCCACATATCAAAACTGGCTTAATTACAATCCCTCAATATCAACTCATGTCATCGTTCATGTTTGATTTTATATCATATGAGCGTACCCCTTCCGTCACAAATGAGGACAAAATATTTCAGAGAATTATCATAATCGTTGATCGATTCTTTTCCGTTTATAGGTTTATTCATTCTATATTTCTATTTTTGTATCTCAGTTCGGCCACATCTATCTATCTATCTATCTATCTATCTATCTATCTATCTATCTATCTATCTATCTATCTATCTAGTGATGTAAATTAATAAATATACATATGGGTAGGGTGCACATATGTACAGTAATATTATTCAGGTGTTAATAAAACAGTTCTCAATGTATGAACAGAGCTGTATTATACATATTATCCTACGTCTATGGCACGAGTCGGAGTTTCATGCGTTATGCAATCATCAGGAATCCAGAGACGAAACGAGGAATGGATACTTATTTGTCGGTAATATTTCGTTTAACCAGTAGCGTCAATGGTCAAACCGAAGTAAGGGGGCAAATTTTGACATATTGATTTTCTAGCTATTCAAAATTACCTTTCCTTTTGGAAGATAGATTAAGCACGATGTTGCTACCGTTCATTTGAGCAGGTTTTGAATGAAGCTGAACTCAATAATTATATATATATATACCATTTCCACTAACAAAATGTCTTCTCTTATCAAACATTATATTTCAAGTGAGAAAAACTCTTTTAAGTCGCAATTATATCAACATAATCTATTTTTTAATAAAAGATCTACAGCAAAATAGAAGATATTAATTAACAAGAGTTAGATCATTTAAATCGTTACACGGAGAAAGTTTTCTTTGCTTGCAAGAAAAAAAAAATATTTCCAGAAAATTAACTTACTAAACTAGTGTAATAAAATAACTACTTACGGCCGCAACAAGATATTTTGCACTCTTCAATATATCTAAAATTATAAGAAACTGTTTACTATATGCGATAATCTTACCTCTTTTAGTTAATTATATATAGCTTGAACCTAACTCTAATTATCTGTTACACTGCAGTTTTCGTCTACTTTCTCTACTCGTTAACTCTAAAATCGAGTAATTCAGCATTTAATAACTAACTTAATAACTTTATGTCTGTTTCCTTACATGAATTTATTATTTTTTATTAACAACACCCTTTAAGTTAATTATTTTATTGTTTTAATTTCAATCTCGTCGCATTCAAACAACATTTTGGCTACATATGTTTCAATACTTATTTAAACTGACTCGGACTGACAGTTCCTGTCATCTCGCAACAATGTTCCTCTTTAATGTCTCCATATTAATTGGTCAACGCCCGCAAATCTTCTAAGATATAATAATCTTCCACAACACCTCACTCAATTAATATGGTAGCATGTTTTATATTTTTTAATTTTGTATATTATTTTATTTTTTATTAATTTTTCCTTCTCAAAATATACATGACCCCGTAACAGAACCATATTTTACCACCTGATGATGGTGCATTGTGCACTGAAACTTAATAGCTTTGAGTTGCAGTGTGCTTATATATAACAGTAATAATAATTATATAAACACACACACGCACACATACATACACACACGCACACACACACACACAAGCACACACATATATATATATATACACACACATACACGTGTGCGTGTGTCTGTGTGTCTGCGTGCCTATCTGTGTTTGTGTTTGAGAGAGAAAGACGGAGAAAAAGAAAGGTGGATAAAGATATTATAATAATGAGGAAAGTCATTAATTCGCTACATCAGTCGTATTATTTCAAATAACATCATCCAATGGAATGGATTCGATACAAAAAGTGATGAAAACACTGGATAGTATTCTGGAAACTGTAGTTCTAACGTCAACAAGCAATATCGACCAATCCAGAATACTCGATGGTGTATGATTAACCAACGTTTTTCAAGCGTTTTTAGATCTGAATGAAAGACAAATTGTGGAAGAAATGTGCGTTGGAATTTAAGGTAACAAATAACCTTATCAGATCCAGTGAACAGAAAGTGTATTTGTGTATTTCGAATTGAAACCAATAATGTTCGCTAGTTCAGAAATTATCATAGTCTGCGTAAATACTGTCTCACCCTCTCTCTCAGCCAGTATAATGCATTATGCAACTATTGCTTTTGTGGTGAACGGTGATATATTCTATGATCATGGTTTGAGGCGCATAGTAGAGAATTGAGAGATCAGCGCATTTTCAATGCATGTTTTTCTCAGAAAATTCTGTTTCTTCTATTTTTTTCTTCACATTTTAAATCCAATGGACTTTAACGAACAAAAAAGTTTTATTATTCTTTCTTCATGCGTATCGAGTGTACAAAAGTAAAACGTATTATCTGCAAAAAAGCTCTTAAACCTAGTCTCATTCATACATACATACATACATACACTACCGGTCATAATTATTAGGACACTCCAGTTTTTAAAAAGGAATTATGTATTTCATTCTATTTTTAGTATTTATTGCCAAATGGATAATTCTAAATGAAAATAGAATGGTTCTTTTGTTATTACTTTAAAATTTTACAAGGCAAGGAAGCAAAGATGAACTCGTCCAAATCACCCTAAATGTTCTTCATTCTTTCATTGATGAAACTGCAATATAGGTAATTATTAAATATTTATAAATTCATTTATTGCACATGTTATTTTTCAGTATTAATATACTTATAATTATACATACATACACACACACACACACACACACATATATATATATAAATATATATATATATATATATATATATATATATATATGTAATACACTCTCACACGTGTATGAGTATATATAAATATCATTTTGTAAATATGTGCGTGTGAGTATAAGTAAATATGCTTATATATATATATATATATATATATATATATATATATATTAATTTTTATTTGTTTTAACATTACTATTTTTAACGGATACTCGTAATTAAACTGTAGATTATAATTTCCACTGACCTTAATTGTTCGAGAAATCTTAATTGGAAAAATGTCTTTCTTCGTAGTGTAGTGGCAAGATCTAAAGACAGCATGTTCCCAGTGTTAGAAGTATGCAAATTCAATTCCTGCAGGAAGATACATGTTTTAATAGAAAACGATATTAATACGGAAGCCAAAGCAATCGCCCAAAAATTAAACTTAGGCGACAGAATATGTTGCATCGGTAAAGCACAAACATTTATCACACTAAAAGACCACAAAGAAAATTTCAAAACAAACCCCGCATGCAGACTCATAAACCCAACCAAAAGTGAACTAGGAAAAATAAGCAAAACAATACTGGAAAGAATTAATTCTGAACTAAGCAAGAAGTTAGGTGTAAACCAAGTGGAAAAACCCAAAAGCAATTACGGACAGGTTCAATAATATAGAAAATAAACATAATTGCCAATTTGTACAACTAGACATAAAAGAAATCTACCCGTATATAGCAGAACTCATGTTAGATAAGGCCATCACCTGAGCCCAGAAGCAAATAAAAATAAACCCAAATGAAATCGATATCATTAAACACTCCCGTAAATCACTACTATTCGGCAATGAACCTGCAGAATCATAGCAAAAAGCATATATTTACTACATGAACTAAGTAAAATAATAGATAAAAATGATACATGACTCTACAGGACTTTTCTTAAGGAACTACAACAAAAAACACACAGACAAAACCAGAAAAGCAATTATAAAAATTTTCAAAAGTAATGGATTCGATATAGATATAAAAACTAACCTAACTGAAGTTGATTTCCTAGATGTTACTTTTAACCGAAAAACGACACAAACAAACCATACAGAAAACCCAACGAGAAACCAATGTATATAAACAACTTTTTCCAATCATCAGCTATCTACAGTTACTCATATACCCAAATCAATTGGACGTAGGCATTTCGACAACTCCAGCAATGAAACCATATACAACGAAGCTAAGAAAGACTACGAAAAAGCACTAAAAGATTGTGCATTCCCGGTAATACTCTTATACTCACCACAGAGAACAAAAAATAACAACAGGAAGAGAAATATCATATTGTTCAACCCACCATATAATAAAAACGTAAAAACTAACTTAGGAAAAATATTCTTCAACATACTACACAATCACTTCCGCAATCAAGCTCTGTTCACAAAATATTGAACAAAAACACAAAAAAAAATTAGCTACAGCTGCATCTAGAACATGGTACAAATAATAAAAAGGCACAACTGAAAAATATCAACAAACAACCGAACAAACCACACCCACGTGTAACTGCAGAATAAAGAATGAATGTCTCTTAAACGGTAATTGTTCATAAAACAACGTAATATACCAAGCGATGGTAAAATCATTAGATAACGAGGAAAAATATACATAGGAGTAACAAAAGGACCCTGGAAACAAAGATATTACACACACAAAACATCCTTCACAAATAGAAAATATAAGCGAACTGCACAATGCTTTCTAAGTACATCTGAGAAGTCAAAAACAAATTCCAAATCACCCCAAAAATAACATGGAAAATACGAAAAAGAACATCGGCCTACAACAATCAATCAAAAACCTTCAAACTCTGCCTGGAGGAAAAAAAATAACTATCATTACCTTCCATGAGCAAAACAAACTACTAAATAAACGATCTGAACTAATATCTAAATGCAGACATGAAAACAAATTTTTACCACGTTACTTAAAAATAGAAAAATAAGGTGAAAATTATAATTAAATTAGCAAACTGCTGACGATATAACATCCATTATAATAGATAAATATTGAAAAATAATATAAATAAATAAATAAAATAATAACAAATCATAATAAAAATATATAAAAAGTTATAAAAATAAAATAAATAAATCTCAAAAATTAATCATCAAAAAACAAGAGAATAAACAAATAACAAGTTAAATAGATTTGCTCAAATAAATAAATAATCAAGCCATTCCCGCAAAAATAACTGTTAGAAGGATTACCCACAATGCCCCACTGACACATATATATAAATAGCCGAGGAAAACTCAACACATGTAGTCTGATGATTGCGCTTAAATAAAACAGGCCGTCGACCCTGAGGGTTGAATTCAATGTTCACTTTTTTATATTTACATACGTTCTATTTTTGATATTGAGCACTTTATCCTATAAATATAGCATACCTTAGAATTATATTTATTCATATTCAGCTCCTTATGAACAGTAGAGCACTTTCGCTAACTTTTATAACACACTATGAACATAGAAAAGATATATATATACAAATGTAAAAGAACGAAGAATAAAATTGTAACGTTTAAAACATTTACTTAAAAACACGGTTCGTTCAATATAAAAATCGAGCAATAAATATTTATTATTCAACTGTTACTTTGCAACATGTAAGACACTACTACATGTTTGTACATTTTGTTTCGACATAGAAAAAATGTCTTATGATGAGACAGTGTTTTCTCAATGTCGAAACAAAATATACAATTTTATAGTAGTCTTACATGTTCGGATGTATGTAAGAGTCGTATTATATATATATATATATATATATATATATATATATATATATATATATAAATGCAAACTTATTACTATATTCGTTTCGAAAAAACCTCCGCGTATATACGCGGAAGGAAAAAATGGTTGTAAAAAAGAAAAAGCTAAACACATGAACATCAGCCAAGCGATTTAGACCGAGCTAGTACGTAGCCTCAAAAAAAAAAAAAACACCCGAGACGAGTAATCAATAACAAAAAAGCGCTCAATACGTAAACGGTCACGGCTTCTCACACTTTTTCTTCTAAACATATACATATATGTACTTCGGAAATTAACGAATTTTAACGAAACTTGGTTATAAACAACCGACAATTTGAAATGAATTGTTTGAACATTATTTTTTATCGATACTCGTATCTAAGTAGATATTCTGTTTTTTAATTAAACAGTATTATATATTTATATCTACTGGCCTGATTATTTACGATATATTGTTATTACGAAATGGCACACATTTTCGTTTTCGTTTTGATTTTGTTTCTGATGAAAGGCCGAGGACAGTCTGAAATATCAAATATAATAATAGAAATAAATAAATACCGTCAAAAAATATATTTTTAAACTTACAACTTTTTAGTAGTTTTTCCTATACATATTAAGACAGTATACGTGGATCATCACTATGTTATATATATATATATATATATATATATATATATATATATATGAGTATGTTGTTTTTAACGTTATTTGCTAAATAGATATTTCTGATGTATCTCTATTTTACATCTTTTCCTTCATTTCGACTGCCATTTCTTCTCTCATTGTTGTAATGGTAGACATTATTATCTTCCTCTAAATATTCTACTCGACCTTTTATCTTCGAAATATTTACACAAATCCATAATGAGAAAGATTTTCATTTTTGGAATGACAGGATGATGTTGATAGCCATCTACCGACTGACTTTCCTTATTTCTTTCTTCGAATTTCGATCCAACACATTCAAAAATATATACCGTTCAATGAAATATATGAAGTTAACTAACCAACAAAGCAAAAATAAATTCATTCTTCTTGCATGTCTGCTGTTTTTCTTGTTGATGTTAAGTAGTCATATGGTAAATTGAAACACACACAAAAACTAATATAAAAACTAATATATAAAACAGTCAAACTGCTGGCTTCTTTCCTCCTGCTTGCAGCTGCTGTGTGCAACGTTATTGTATTTGTTTATTGCACGTGTTCTCTAAACTGCTGTGGGTGACAGCACTGGTGGAACACAGGGTAGGCAAAAGGTTAAAGTCAAATGCGAGGGTCAGGAATAAACGAATAGGGTCAGGACGAATCTATTTGGTGATATGATAACAGCACAGTAATTGGATCAGTGGTTATCTAAGATTTTAACAGAAAAAGAATATTCTGAAATAAAGCATTCGCATATATCATGAATTTCTACACACATGCACACACATACACACGCACACAAGCACACACAGAGAAATATAGAGATCGATAGATACAAATATATATCTATATATATAGAGAGAGAGAAGAGAGATACAGATATATGATATATAAATACTCTTTATTATAATAAAGACGTTGTGCCTTTATTTTCATATATATATATATATATATATATATATATTGCAATATATTGTGCATATATATATATATTGTGCAATATATATATATATATATATATATATATATATTGCACACTGTTACGGTATGTTATGAAATAGAAATAACCGACATGGTTTTAATTTATTTTCTTGAACATTATTTTTAATACATATTCGTATTTGAGTAGATACTCTGTTTTTTTTTATAATTAATCATCACTGAAATATTCGTTTGAAAGTTATGAATTCTGGGAGTTGTCTTATTCAGTCACAAATCAATTTCCATCCTTCTGAATATCGAGAAACTCATTTGCGGACACTTCGTAGCTATTCAGAAAAAAACATCACTACCACATTGCATCTATATTAACAGGCACTCCCTTGCGAGGTTATTCAGTCGACAGAAAACATTAGTTAATGAACATATACATTCCATGATGATCGCTAAAAACAAGAATTGAACTTTACATTATTCGGACTGTTGTCCTCATCTTTCTTGTTATATTCACTACATTTCGAAAGTTGTAAGATCTGGTCTTCGTCAAGACACACGATCTCGGTTGATAAAAGCTTTGGTTGAATCTAGTGACTTGACCCAAATCGTTTTGAATTCAATAATTAGTTACAGCAGCTGCGAACAAAATTTAGGGAGTTAAGCTGAAAGGGAGATAACTGATATCTGGAAGTGGAAAGACACGTAGAAATAGAACAATCTATCCCGACGGATGAAATAAAGGGTTCGGTTTGAAATATCAAACATCTGAAAAAGGCCTGATCGTACAATGGCCGAAATGTTGTGAATATGGCAATAAAGATGAGGACAACAGCCAAAACAATGTAAATAGTGTAAGTAATTACAGTACTGAGGAACATAGACAAAATGTTTAGCTTCATATTTAACCATTTGGACAGGTAAAGTATTCGAATGTTTAAAATTTTCATTGCGGTAATATTTTGAGTGACGCCATCAGAGTTTTGGAAGTGACACTTATTCCGAAATAAGATGAAAATAATTCACGCTCTTTCAGGCACTAAACAATGTGAAACTAACTCAGGGTGCAATCAGAGGAAATTCGTTATTATTGGCGCATATTCTAGATAGCGTTCTGAATGCGTTCAGCGTTTTGAATATCTTAACTGCCTGCAATTCACATCAAAAGAAAAGTTTTCTCGTTAAAATAAATTAGATATTTTTAAAAAATTATTAATTATACTTGAATAAAAAATCCTGTAATATATGTTTACAAAAATTCGTTTTTACTTATAGTCTTCGAAGTACGACACGTCGATTCCTACTGTACCGGATGTAGAGCAATGACCATTAACGGCTCAAACGAGTACTATTTTCAGAATAAAATAGATAAGATCACCGGATCTAACAAAACATATACGTACAAAAAACTCTATTTCATCGAAGTATCATTTATATTTTTATAAACTAGGACATAGTCATGCATTTCTTAAAGCTATTAGTGCGATGTGACTAGAAGTAGTTTGAGGCGAAAGTGACCCTAACTTCGCCGTTTTTTTTATCCTGATATCAGTTACATCATTATCGATCTCTGCAAGATAAAGATTCTCTACCAAACCACTTTTTGTCAGGTTTATTCAAAACATATGCCCACTCTTACCCGGGATAGTAGTACCTGTTAGGGTGTTAGCTATTGGCAAATAGGGAAGGTGAAAACTATTGTTAAAAAACTGAATGCATAAAAATACATTTTCATTTTTAAAAAATACTAGCAATAGTTATTTTTAATTACCAGGAATCTATTTTTGTAAAAATAAAAAATATTCAAGCACTCAAGAAAATAAAATTTCGACAGTAAATGACCCGTTACGAGTTGATATGCTGTTAAACAAATACACAAATCAGGTTTCTTTACAGATTGTTTTCTCTTAATTAGCTTCATCAATCAGCTCCATTAACAACTCTTTCTTTATCTGTTTTTTCATTCATTTGTCGAAGTTACCAGCTTCTTGCCCAAGCTTAAATTTCTTATTTGATGCAACCTCTGAGTGTAAATTTTCTATTTCCCAAGATGTACTGAAAAAAATCTTGCTTAACGTATATCATTACTGAATCATGTTAAATAGGATGTGAGAGTTACAGATATGGAAATTGTTAAAATCGGTTGAAAACCGAATTAAATTCATAAACATCAATAAAAATCCCAGTGCTATGAAACCTTTTTAGATATAAAATGACGACAATAGATTAGGTGCGGTAATCTTAATGAAAATATTATAAAATTGGTTAAACAGCAAAAATTGAGATTGGCATGACACATAGGGGAAAATATTATTTAAAGACAAAGGTTGATTGATACCAATGCCAAATAGAATTTGAAGAGACTAGTTACACAGGGTTAACGATTATGGTCGTCATAGAAGGTTTTGTTCAGTCAGGAAATCGGAAAGGTTGCCGTTATCCGTGTTATCTACCTTGCACTGAAAACTTCAGACAGCAGTCTCTTTGATGCGACAATGGTGAACTGTTCAAGGTTTACGAAGCAGGGTGGGAAAAAATAATCATTTAAACCCAAACAAACCAATAACATGCAAGTTGTTAACGCGTGTGAGAATATGAGAAAAATGAAAACGTTAAGGAGAGAAAACCATAAAAGAATAGGAAGTAAGAAGACAGAAGATATTGATTGACATTGCATTTAACTTTTTAAAGATCAAAACTGGAAAGCAAGAAGGTGGATGTAGAGTTCTACTAACGAGAAGCTGTTAGCATGCAACTGACAGTTGCATCTAGCAATTTCAGCTATAAAATGACGAGATCTTACAGCCAATTTAATACTGTGATTAAATTTATAAAGTCTATGTAGCACAGTGGAACGCTCATCAGAACAAATACTATTAAAATATTCATAGAAAAGGCACACTAATCTACGTTACAGCGGTGGGAAAGTGACTAAAATCGAGATACCAGCTCTGACCCCAAAACACTGAAGATTCTTATTTGCAATTTTTCAAGAAACTCTAAATACATAGATCGTATAACTATTAAAATAAATCGACTGTAGGCAGGATCATCGAATCAATGCGAACAATCCTTCCCTTAGCTGCATAGTATGTACTTCGTCAGGGCTACATGCAATTTAAATTCAGTTTTCCTTCTTGCTAGCCGGTTGCTACCCAAGGACATAGAATTCAGTCTGCCCTGCTCTTTACCCATAGATGGTGGAGCAAATATGGATTCATACATTTCCAAAGCGTTTTAGTACGAGAGTGAATGTAACAAACTCAACTGGAATTTGATTTCGACTCTCCGATTCTTCATTCCGACTCCGACCCAATACTCAATGTGATTCTTCAATCCAGTTCATCAATCCATTACCCAACCCGATTCCTCTATTCATACGCAATCTGATTCCTCGAATCCTATTCCTCAATCAGTTACTCAATCTGATACCTCAGTCAGATTCATCGATCCATTACTCAATTCTATTCCTCGATCCGATTCCTCAATCTGAGTCCTCGATTCACTACTCAATCTGATTCATCAATCAATTAATTCACTTTCAGTTATTATAACTGGAGAAATATATTTAAAATTGCGTCAATTTATAAATAAAAGACTAAAATCTCTATTCTATGAATGTCTAAGTTGCGATGTGCCTGGCCAGCAACAACTAGGGAACCACTTAGGAACATAAGGTACTGTTGGTAACCCGAGGTCTCTGTGCTATGCTAAGTAGAACTTCGTAAAATCAGTGAATATCTAACTTGTCGTTCATTAATAATTATTAATTTAAACACTTTCTTTTGACCACACTGGTTGGAATCAAGCAGACAGTATAACTGTCAGCTGTCTTTTCAAATTGACAAGTTCCTGAATGAAGGAACCAGCCAAATGTTTTCTGAAACCTGCAGCTATGCACAATACCTAAACAATGTGATATCTGCGCATCATTTAGAGTTTAAAAAATGTCAGATTTAGGAGCGTGCAAGGGTAATGAGAAAGGGACTGAAATAAAGGACTCAATATGATGGTCTAGGCAGAGACAAGGAAAGAGGAGTCAGGTTTGGCAGGCCTTGTCGTGTGACCGCCACAGGCGATGGTGAAAGACCGTAAGGGAAAGCTGGGAAAGAAGGCGAATAATTAATGGCGAATATTTCAGCAAGTGAAGGGAGAAAATGAAGAGACTACCATGTATCCCAGAGTAGAAAGATGTTAGTAAGGCTAAGAGCAGAAATAATTTGGTGGGTGATATCGACACGGAATGAGAAATCGGACAGCCGACTTCGAATTCTAGTCGAATTCGTTTCATTCACTTACGCGCAAATAAACTTGGGAAAGGTATAAATATATCTCCTTTACCTCCATCTAAATTATTGGCAATCTAGTGCAGGAAAATCTTCTGCCTAGTCAATCATGTCTCTAAAGAGACATGCTTTCCCAAACATGTATCGCGTATAGCACTTAATCGACCGATTGATATATAAGCAGTTAACGATTACATAGTGCATGAAACTGATGTTAGTTAAGTGCTATACATTATACATGCTTGGACGATCATTTCTCGAAAAACTGTGCAAAAGGTTTTCCCGCAGTAGGTTGTCATTATATTATGCAGTAGACTGGTTGCCAACCAAGGCTATAGAACCTAATCTATCCTGTTATTTGACCCACAGCTGAAGGGTAGAGTTGGATTAATACCTTTCCCAAGGGTATTTGCGCGTAACTGAATGTAAAGAATTTGAATGGAATTCGAACTCGGCTCTCCGATTTCTCGTTCCTAGTCGGTATGCACTGCAACACAGCGCACATCCTGACACTCATGCTATAAACATAGAATAATGTGTAGATTTATTAATATATACTTTATAGCTCTGTTATATTACATCGAGCACTGTTTTGTTATATATATATATATATATATATATATATATATAAATAATAACTAAATAGACTCTGTAAGTATGTAGGCCGTAAATTTATACTAAAATAAACCTTCAAAAAAAACACTAACAAACATAACCTAATTCCGTTACAATCCGGTGCACTAAGGCGTCGGATAAATGGGGAGAAAAAAAGAAATCCGCGGAACAAGAACAAAACATTCAATACTCCGCAGCAAAGAAAAAAAAACCCAAACGGAACCAACCACAAGAAAAAGTGCTCGATACAAAGTACAAAAGAAAATATACAAAAGTATACACACAAAAAAAAAAAAATATACAAAAGACACACAAAAATCTAAAGTGAGCCAAAACCTACCGCGATTTCACACTACGGATCGTCAGAGCCTTTGCCCTGACGATCCATAGTGTGAAACCGCGGTAGGTTTTGGCTCACTTTAGATTTTTGTATATATATATATATATAAATTAAGACAAACACGTTATTCCATAGTTAAGCGGTGGTTTGGGCCTATTTCAGGCGAAGCACCATCAGCTTCCGTTTTTATTTTACAGAATATTTTACACGAAGATTTATATATATATTTGAGATAAGGATGTATAAAATCTTATATATATACATATATATATATATATGGACAAAAGATATATGGCAAATTGTAAAACTTTTCGTGTGACTGGTTTGATCACTAAGAACTAAGTCGCAAAATTATAATATATATATATATATATATATTTTTTTTTTTTTTTTTTCATTTGTAAACGAGTTATTACGCGACTAGGTTTCTACCATGTGGCATTTTCTGGCGATTTGCAATAACTGATTTTACCGGGATTAATTTTTTTTTGTTTTTTTAAGATCGCCCACGTAACGGTGTTTTTTTGGACGCTCACGTAACAGGAAATTTTTGAACGTGCAATTTTCAAAATTACAAGAAATTATAACTTTTTCATCCATGGTTGTATGAACCTAATAGGTATTTTATAGTATGGTTGCACTTAGTTGTAACTTCTGTTCTTTCATGCAATAATTCATTTTTTGTTTGAGAATAGCATAATCCCTAACTTTTCTTCCTGGCATAGTCAACATATTTTGCCACTGTTGCGAGGCTTGGATTTCCACACGTGGTTAGCAAATTTTGTAAAATTTTTTAAGTATTCTATTTTAAATGTAGACCTGTGATTGAACCACCTGGTTTTAAAGGTTTCTTCTTAATACATTTTGTTTTGACCATTTAAATCATGTACTTTTGATTTTGTAAATGACATCTTTTGTATTATAAAGTCCATGAAACGGGCATTTAATATTGTCCTTTATTAGTGATCTTGTTTTGTACAATGCTATTTAAATTTCTGTCGCTTTGTTTCTTTATGAAATTTTCTAAATTACTAGTACAGCTATAATTTAGCTTGATTGTATTCCTATTGAAAATTTTGTTTAGTTCTGAGATTTTGGAAATTGTTTATTGATCAGTTTGAAAAATATTTGTCCTATTTTGGTTTTTACCTCTGTTAAATGTTGGGCTGAACCAGATAATGTTTCATTTTCTATCATCGTTTTTAATTTGTCTGTTTGGTTGAGAATTGTATTTTAAAATATTCTTATGGCCAGTTTTTCTTAGTGCATCTTCATAGTTTCTTTTTTTCCTTTTCATCAAATATTGTTTTGTTTGACGAATAATCAATCAATTCTCCCAAGCAGGTCAGGACAACCATTGACGTGCAGGGGGTTACAATGAAAGAAAAAAGATAACAAGCTACAGGGGATGTTGAAAAAAGGAAGAGAGATGGATCAGAATCATCTACATAGGAAATGGCAATGGATGTTGCATTTATGCTTTTGTACCTATCAGGGAAGAAAGCAAACGGTAGGGAGTTTCACAAAGGAAGTGCGAGAAAAAATATTAGATTAGAAAAGGCCGTTATATACCTTTACTATTTCGACGGTAAAAGGGTGGGACGTTGATGCCAATATAATAGCACCAGTAAATACATGTGGTCGAGGAGCCAGGGACAAAAGGTCGAGAATGCAGTTGCTATGAAAATACTCGTAGAAAAAAAAAACACGTAACCCACATTACTTCGGTGCGAAAGTGACTGATTGCGAACTGCTAAGCTAGGAATGCATTATATATATATATATATATATATATATATATATATATATATATATATATAAAGTGGTTAAAATTAATGGAGATATATTCCAGAGTTTAATATTTTTTAAAGGCTCAATAAAATTATTGTTATTATTATAATGTTGTTATCCTTGCCTGATGAGGGTGCATTGAGCGCCGAATATTGATATCTTTTGAGTTGCTGCATGCTATTATTAATACAATAATAATGACCATATATATAGATGTGTGTGGGGGAGGTGATTAATAAGTTAAGAGTCGTATTAAAAAGAATAATTTAGCAGCATACCCGCGAGAGTCTTTCACTTTTGCCTGCACGGTCTGGCAAGTGTCATTGTACATAGAAGCCAAGAGAGCCATAGGCGAAAACGTGCTATCTGTTAAGAAACCAAACTATTCTTACTAATACGTTCTTTGAATGCTCTGTTGCACATTGATCATGTATATTCTTTAATTTTTCCTTTTATTTCCGATTCATTATATATATATATATATATATATATATATATATATATATTTGCATGTATATAGATGTGCGTGTGTGTGTGTGTGTGTGTGTGTGTGTGTGTGTGTACATTATTGTCTGAATTACGTAGAAATGAAAATAACACTGAAATCTTATTTTAACGTATATTTATGGTAATTACAGAATAATATCTTGAAATATTAAAGAGTATATTTATTCAATAAAATCGCCATTGGCTTCAACCATGGCCTCTAG
Source organism: Ascarosepion bandense (assembly GCA_037127315.1). Lineage (NCBI taxonomy): Eukaryota > Metazoa > Mollusca > Cephalopoda > Sepiida > Sepiidae > Ascarosepion > Ascarosepion bandense. The sequence goes on from JBBBDQ010000555.1 coordinate 5,058,143, forward strand.
TCTAGCTCCTGCCTCTCTTCTGGACGGTTATTTTCTTTATGTTAGTAAATTTTGCCATAATCTTTACCTTCAGTTCATCATTAATGTTAAAAGAAGTTTTGTTGGTCTCTCGCTCAACTACGCTCGCACATAATAATATAGGGGTTTGGAGTTAAGTGGCTATATGTAAGGGTTAAAGTGGTCGCAGCATTTGTCTGACTTGACTCACCTGCTTGCGTGGAATGGTGCAGTGTCCTGTTGCTAGACATGGGGTTTTCCAGCGGCCACCCTCTTGACCCAAGGCAGCATTAGCTTCTCAAGTCACTTGATGTAATCTCCGTGTTGAGTGTGATACCATGTGGGAAGATGAATAGACACATAACATTACCATCAATATTCCCTTTAAACACCTTCGTAATCACCATTAGAATCACTCAACTTCTTCCAAATCCTTTGCACCTAAGACACCTAAACACTGTAGCTTTCGATGTGAATTCCCACCAGCATGATGTTTCCAAATTTATTTCGGAATAAACTGTGGCATGGAGCCCTTTTTCTCGCAGTGGATGTCCAACTTACCCGGCTATACTGTGCAGTCGATAAATTAAAAATAATTGCATGCTCAAAAGAAAAAAATAAATTGTTTCCACTGTCTTTAAATTTCTCTCTCTCTCTCTCTCATTACATTGTCTCTCATTACACTCTCTCTCTCACACACACACATACATATATATGTACAAGCCTGTATTGCAGATGATATATATATATATATATATATAAGTTTGTGTTTCATGATGAAAAAATGCCAATCTGTGAGAAATAGGCTCCTGTTGTCCAATGTGAGAAACGAAATATCTGATGGTGGTATTAGTTTTAACGTATCCATGAATATTAAATGAGAATGATGATTCATCGTGCAAACATGGAAGCTGACAGGAATTGATTGATTTGTAAGAAAAGGCGCGAATTACGGGCAAGTTACCCATTATCTGACGATGATAGAGTGGGGAAAAGAAAGTGCGAGTGAAGGCATCAAAACGGGTTATTGAGAAACCGAGATGTTATTGATCAGAACACTGTAATGATCACAGCCACTACCCGTAATTGTTTCACACTGTTATTCTCTACCATTAAACTGATAGTTATTATGTCCTAGTTTCGTCAATACGATGTTTCGAAATTCTTATCTGCTTATTATTGACATCTCGATCGAGATCCCAGCAAAGATAGCGGCAGCTAAGATGGCACAGTAACGTGAACGCGGACGGTCGATCGAACGGAGAAACGCTGGAAACATCAGCACTGAAGGAAAAGTGAAGATTTAACTGTTGACGTTAATATATATCATGTCATTTATTGGAAGCTGATGTCAAATTTAAGTGGACTTGGGAGTCGAAGTGTAAGCGGAGAACTAAAAAAAATGGATCACTGAAGAGGTCAGGCGATGAGACGGCTGTTTAAATAAGCTTGGCCCTTCCAATTTTATCTGTCTCTCTTTTCACACCCGTATACGTACACACACACACACACACACACACACACACACACACACACACACACACACACACACAATTGCCAACCAACTCATGGTTTTCTACGACGCTATCTTCACCGAGATCATGTACCCGAGGGCAAATAAAACAAATGAGGAAGACAATCGCTCAACAACATAGTATAACCCAAAATCTTATCGCAAGGTGATTTTTTTAAAATGCAGCCAACGTTTTTCTCCCACAAACTTCTACTACTGGTAGTGTAATCTTAGCAGCCATAATTACAAATATCAGCCTTTCACAACTTCCATATTTGCCTTCCATATTGGATCTTTCCCCGTCTAAACCATTAGCTGAATATTTCCCAGGTTTACTCCACATTTACAAACGCACTTTAACATATATTATTAAAGAAAGTTGGCGTAAGGGAATGGTCGAGCCGTTAAAAATGATGTAGAGAGTATCACGTCTGTGTTATAATATCAGCGGATTCCTATTAATCCAATCACTCGCCATTTTGTGCGGGCTTTCAACAGCAAATTGCAAATTCTAGTTGTTGAACATCTACTTATTTTCAAAATTATCTTACAGAGACATTTGCAGTCGATCGAAATTCTGACCCAGTCGTTTCAACCAAAAACAGACGTCTTCCGCATAATTAATGAAGAGTGTCATCCCTGTCAAAAGACTGCCGCTGGCATCTAAAACAACGACAGTTTAAGATTAGAATTAAAAAATATATAAAAAAGAAAAAATAGCAAAATACTTAAAGATTCCTTAGAGTGAGTGCGTAGTCATCGACAAAATTGATTTTCTTTGTCCAACTGGAAAACTACTTTCATGATTTGAAGTATTCTTTTTCTGTTTAAACGTGCAAAAAACTAAGCAAAATATTAGGAGATGAAAATTTCCGTAAATCTCAAAAAGATTGCTGAAACGCTACTTATTGTTTAACCCTCTAGGGCCATTCGTATCATATTTGATAAAGTATTTCCCTATAAGGAAACATTTGGTATTTCCCTATAAGGAAACATTTGGTATTCATTGACTGAGCAGTCAGTACTGCTTTCATTTGAAATTTATAAAATATTTCTCTTAAAAAGTTTTTCAGGAAAATACTTCTTTCAAGGCTTGTTTTCATACTGTATCAAATATGATACGAATTGCCCTAGAGGGTTAAACTCTTGTTTGAGAGTTTCTAGTGTACAGTTTCCTCACTGTTCAAGAAATGATTTGAAGTAATGTAACCGAAGAATGCTAAGAATATTATTATCAGAACATGTGAATAAAGAGGAAGTCTTTAAAAATATGAAGAAAAAACTTATAATTACAACAAAACATTTGAAAATTTTGGGACCTTCAAGAGACTAGTTAAAGATTTTAATGATTATGGTTGTCATAGAAGGTTTTTACAGTATTTACATCATTAGGACTATTGTCCTCATATTTGCTGCCATTTGTACGACGTTTCAGCCATTGTACGCTCCGGCCTTCTTCAGGTGCTATAAATTTCGAACCGAACCCTTTATTACAATCACTGGGGTATATCATCCTCATTCTTTGCGTAAACCTTGATTGGAAGTCATGAATTATCTCTCCTCTAACATTGCAAGTTACTTGTTCATCACTGCTGTAGTCTGGTATTGAACTCACAACTCTTTGGGTTAAGTCACAGGAACTAACCAACCTCTATATCCACTGGGGCATAAGTCCTTAAAAACAAGAACAACTGAACAATGAGGATAATAGCCCGAATAATGTAAATATTGTAAATAATACCTAATCTCCGAAATATAAACAAATAGTAGGTTTTGTTCAGTCAGAAATTCGGAAAGGTTGCACTTATCAGTGTTATCTACCCTGCACTGAAAACTTCAAACAGCAGTTCCTTTGATATGACAATGGTGAACTGCTCAAGGTTTACACAAAAGAGTGGGGAAAAAATAATTATCCCCCTCCTGAGTAAGGCAATAAATCCACTAAAACGCGAGTGGTTACCGTGTGTGAAAGAAATGAGAAAAATAGAAAGATTAAGGAGACGAAACCATAAAAGAATAGGAATTGAAAAAACAGAAGATAAATGTTGACATGACATTTAAATTTTTAAATAAGGACACGGAAATCTGGAAAATTTAACTCACAAAACATTCTGAAAGCTAGTAGAGTGAGTAACCAACTTAAGACTGTGAGAAAAGATGACAGGTCAGGAACAAACTTGGATGGTAAAGGGCCAGTGACTTTTCAGAGTAAGAACCAAAGAAAGTTTTAGATATTCATGATCAAACACACCATGAAGTTGTATGGTGCATTATAATAGCTGCAGTGCAAGCAAAACAGTATGTTGTAAAATAATTGAAATGGGAAGGTGGAATTCGGAATTCAGATCAGTGCCCTGGAGAGGTAGGATTTTGATTACGAATGATTCACGAATTAAAACTTCCCTATGAGGCATGAATCGATGTATTATTCTTTATATAAACTGGGTGTGACTTAATCACTGGAATGTTTTCAATAAAGCGAGACGAGAAGAAATGTATCAATAAAACGAAGAAACGACTGGCTAAAGATATTAATCACAATTCTGTATAAATCAAACATTGTTTAACGAAACCTGTAACCCGATTCCTTACATGCTAAATTGTGTTATAAACAAACGATATTTTCAAAAATGGAATATAAACCCGGTTTATTTTAGTTTTGTATTTAGAAGTTGAACGCACGTTTGAGTCAAGGAATCGAATAAAAAGCACCAGCCAATTTCAAGAAGAGGCGAATATCAGATTAAATAAGTATCCGAGGAAGGAAAACGATAAAAATATAGCGTTAAATAAAAAAAATAATAAAAAAAAGCAAAGTATTGAGCACCAAGTAGGAAGACTGCAAAAGACCGAGAAGGCAACGAGACAACTTAAAACAGAAACACTGGAGATAATGTTCAAAGGTAAAGAAGTCAGATTTATAAGGAAAGTATTCAATTAAAGAACGAACGAAAAATGCACAAAAGTTAAACAGTTAAAAAACAACTAAAGCGACATTAGAAACGAACAATCTAAAATTTTCACATTAAAATATGGTGGCTAGAAGATGGCGGTGACATTCCATTAGCGGTTGATAATTCTGATTTAACTCAATATTGAAATTCTAACCAGGTTTACAAGGTAGAAAGATGTGTGAAAACTAGCCCCTCACCGTCTCTTCTTTCTTTTCTCACCCCTTCTTCCATTGTTTATCTATATTTCTCTTCCTATCCATTCTAGACACACACTCTGGAGCAAGAATCAGTGCCGCTGATCCCATGGAGACATTTCGACAAAGTTATTGCTGTATAAAACCCGCTCATTTCAACGTTATTACATCGGAAAACTCACACAATAAATAGAAGTGTACAGTTTTTAATATCGACAGGGAAAATGTTTGGTTTTACAATATTTGGGCACAAGAGAGCGCGGTAGTGAGTAGGCAACAATTCAAAAATAAAACAAATGAGAAACAAGATATAAAATTTAAAATATGAAAGGTGAGGAAGATAAAATGAAGTAAAAAATAGACTGTTGTACACTTAACTTGATGGCGGTCGTGAGACAGAAAATAAAACATAGTAATTTAATCTACGTACCAACTGGTGGCTGAATGGTGACTGTATTGGGCAAGAGCTCAGAAACAGTTCAACTACAGGTGCTGAATAAATAACACATAACTGTTCCCACTCTGCGCTTGACTGGTATTTAAGATTTTATGTTTACCGAAGGAAAATGCAGTGCACTTGATAATTTAAGCCTTGATCTCCAAATTAATTTTATTCAAATTTATTATATATATATATATATATATATAATAAATTTGAATAAAATTAATTATTATTATATATATATATATATATATATATATATATATATATATATTTGGCATCGTATCGTCACCGGCTATGAAAACTGGATACACTATGTAACCCTAAGCGTAGAAGATCGTTAGCTAAAACAACATCGGCAGCAAAGCCGAATATCCATGATTCAAAGCTTCTTCTCGGCATTTGGTTGAATCAGCAGGGTGTAGTTTATTATGAGATTCTCAAACCAATCAAAATCATCACGCTGTCGACTATACTTGATGCATCTGAGCCGAGTATTGAATAAAGAAATGGTAAATAAAGGAACAGGGACATCACAAAGTGATTTTGAAACATGACAACGCTAGGCCACATGCTGCAAAGCAGGTGAAAACTTAGAAACGATTAAATCGAAAGTCTTACCCCACCCCACCTTATTCACCAATCATTTCCCCTTTCGATTGCCATTTGTTCCGATCGACGGCACATTGTCTGGCTGAGTAACACTTTGATTCTCATGAAGATGCCAAAAATTGGGTCGACTAGTGGTTATACGAGTCGTTTTTCAGACGTGGAAATTCAAATGATGCCAGAAAGTTGGAAAAATGTGTTGGCTAGCGATGGAAAATACTATCAGTGGCATGTTTGTTACTAATTTTTGTAAATAAAACATTACTGTTCATGATAAATGTACGAGAACCTATTCAAGGTTCAAATATTTTAACTATCAAATAATTTGAATCTTTTCATGTACGCTATTGCTTATCGCACAGAGGCCAATGTTAGTCTACTCAAAATTTAAGATTTTCTTTTTAGAATTGTAGTTGTGGTCTTTAGAATATCGACTTGGAACGAGAAATCAGAAATCTGAGTTCGAATCTCAGCTGAATTCTTTGTATTCACTTACACGCAAATAACCTTGCAAAAATTATTATCCCATCTCTTTTCTATGAGTTATATAGCAGGACAGATTGGGTTCAATAGCCTCAATTGCAAATTGTTTACCGCAGAAAAAAAATGACAACCTACTGCGACAAAATCTTCTGCCTAGTTCGTCATTGATAGAAATGACATTACCGCTAAAGCGGGTATCACGTAAGACTGACTGGGTTTAAAACTACTTCATTTTTAAGGGTTATTTTGAGGATTTAAAGGTCGTCTTATACGCAAAATCTATGGTATATATAAAAGTACACACGCACACACACATTAATATATATATATATATATATATATATATATATATATATATATATGGTTTGCTACGATGCAATATGCTCATACCTAATTGTTCTACTATTTACAAATAAAGGTAACATATATGCAACAACATATAAAAATGAACCGAAAATGCAAGTGAAATAGTGTTGCTTTCCAACATATATATGTATGTGCGTGTATGCGTGTTTGTGTGTATGTGTATGTATGAGATATTTCTGTGTGCGCGAACGCGGGTATACGTGAGTGAACGAGTGGATAATGACGGGGAGGTAGAACAGGCATTTATTATCGTACTTGATGAAAGCCATATTGAAGCCCATACTTCTGTCTGGTGCCTCTAAATGCCGCCAAAAAGACGAAATCATTTCTCGTTCCGATTAAACGGTAGCCAAATTTCTATAACGCCAAAAAGGCGAAAGGATTTCGCTCTTATTCGCCAAAGACACGGTGCGAATCAATCTCGCTAATAAAGAACAAATTATGTATGGTCGGAGCGGGTGGAGAGAGAATAAGTTTAGTCCACATGGAAGACTCCACCCAAAAAGCCAGGAAATCACTACATCGAGGCGAAATGACGGGCAAAGGCCAGCTTCAAATAATCAAGCCGGTGGGAAATGTACTGACATAAATTGCTCTCAGCCTGGCCTCTTCGGGAACAAGACATATTGTGTTCTACACGGGAATTAAATGTAAAAACAAAATAAAAAGAAGAGAGATGGAATATGAAAACAAATAAAAATGAGGGCAAAAAGTAGAAAAAAGATGAAGGGGCAATTATCAGTAATAAACTCTGGAAGGTCTTTCTTTGTGATTTGGGTTAGGGGTCAAATACTGAACGCCACGTCCGAAATACAGCGCCCAAGATGATTCGATTCGCGACAGAGTCCATTCAAAGTGAAGTAATTTTTTTCCGTATATTACTAGACTCAGGTCCGCTTCTGTCTAGCTGTACATACATAGGTGCGTGTAGCAAAGCGAGAGTGCGTGTAGTTATATATGAACACACACAAATCAAGACCAACAGCAATATATATATATATATATATATGCTCACGCTTATTTGTGTGTATTTGCATTCACCTTGTCATATGCGTTATGTTTATAGTAATGTGCTTATGGTCACAAGTTTTTTCGAATTTAGATATAAACAGACTAATATAGATATGGACAGAGAAAAAATGAAGAGAGGTATATACTAATGTGAAGAAAAAGCGATAGATGTAGACATATTGTTTAAAACAAAAATGTGCTGTCTATTTCATATTGAAGTATCTAGAATAATTTTAAGTAATAGAGAAATACATACATATATACATACATACATACATACATACATACATACATACATACATATAGATAGATAGATAGATAGATAGATTACATATATTTATATATATAAAGAGAGATACATTACATACTGATAGACAGAGAGATATATTACATACAGATAGAGAGAAAGAGAGAAAGAGAGAGAGAGATTCATTACATTTAGAGAGATTGAGCGAGATATATTACATGCAGATAGTGGGAGATAAGTTACATACAGATATATATAAGGAGATACATTACATGCAAGTAGAGATACATATATATACATTACAAGCAGATAGGGAGAGATTTACATTACATACAAATGGAGCATGTGTGAGATACATCATGTGCAAATAGAGAGAAAGAGAGATAAATTACAAAGAGATAGCCAGAGAAATTCAATACGTTCAGATAAATATATAAAGAGAGGTACAATGCCTACATACAGATAGAGACAGAGATACATTACATGCGGAGAGAGAGAGAGAGAGAGAGAGAGAGAGAGAGAGAGAAATGGAGTGAGATACATTACATGCAAATAGAGAGACAGGGAGAGACACATTACATACAGTGTGAGAGATACGTTACATACAAGATAGAAAAAGATACGTTACTTACAGAGAGATACAGAGAGAAGAGAGATATATTGCATATATAGAAGGCGATTTACATATATATATATATAGAGAGAGAAAGAGACATACATAGATAGAAAGAGTGATAGGGAGACATACATAGACAGAGAGAGCGAGAGTGAAAGATACAGAGACAGAGAGATACATACATAGAAACATTGAGTGAGACATATATAAAGAGCGAGTAACATACATAGACAGTGAGGGAGACATGCATAAAGAGAGAGAGAGAGAGAAAGAGAGAGAGAGAGAGAGAGGGAGAAATACTTAGACATACCGAGAGAGACACATAGAAAGCGGAAGACATATAGAGAGAGAAACAGAGAAAGAGAGAGATAGGGAGTAACATTTAGAGAAAATAGCATATAGACTGATACAGTAGAGAGAGAGAGAGAGAGAGAGAGAGAGAGAGAGAGAGAGAGAGCGGGAGAAGAGAGACAGTGTTACAAGAGATGCAAATATATAGTTATTAAAAACTAATATATACATGTGAATAGACAGAAATTGAAGATATTAGGTCATCGATAGATAAATGTAAATAGACTTTGATAGATAACAGATAAATATTGAGAGATTAATATATAAGAAAAATAGTTAAATATAAACAGACAGCGTTACCGACACCAACAATAAAATTATTACTGATTCACTACATATTGATTAATTTATATCTAGATTTGTTCAAATATGTATGTGTTTTTGCAAGTGTGCCCATTTCTATTACCCACACACATTATATATATATATATATATATATATATATATATATATATATATATATATATATATAAAACCTTTAGAAGTATAAAACATATGCGTGCCTTTACAAATTGGCTTTGCGTAAATGCAAAAAACAGAATGTGTAGGTAAATATAAAATTCAGTAAAAATACATTGTCATTTACATACATATATTTCTGACAGTAATGACATTTCAAACTTTACTGGAATCTATAATAATAATAATAATAATAATAATAATAATAATAATAATACATCCACACACCAAAAAAAGGCAAATTTAATTCGGACTTTGGGGACGCAGGTCATCTAAGAAGAGATAGTTTGAGTCAGTTGACAGGGCACTGCGGTTACACGTTTGGCTTTGCAAGAAGCGTTTCTTTAGATGTTCAATACATTCTTTTAATATTTCAGTCGATCTAATTCGTGTCACTCTCACTTCCTGGTCTCACAGACTGTCAAGTAGAGTTTCCACTCTTTTTCAGGCACTAATTCAACTGGTCAGATCACGCTTTTAATATCATAAAAATAATTTCTGTATGTATTTAGGCGTACACATTTGCACACTACACATGCCCCTATGTGCACATATCTACATTCATTCAAACATATAGATGCTTCATATATATGCATACATACTTGAGTATTTTGGCAACAGTCCTTCTCTTATACATGCTTCATTAAAATAAGTAAATTCTTTGTTAAATTTTTCATTGCGTCGTTTTTGAGTGCGCTTTCTCATATTCATAGATATCACATAACGTTTATACTTTACTTTGTTTATATGTACATTTGGATCTATCTAAGTAGCTATCACTGTCTGTGCATTATCTATCTCTCTCGCTCTTATATATATATATATATATATATATATATATATATATATATATATATATATTCACTAAATCATAACATTGGACAGATGTTTTCAACGTTAATATATATATATATATATATATATATATATATAGATATATAAACGTTGAAAATATGTCCAACGTTATAATTTAGTGGATATTCGTATTTGAAATAGACGCTCAGTTTTGCGTTTAGAATTAATTTATAATATGTACTTTCTAACAGGGTGTCAACTTAAAGTGTATTTCAGATTTTGGAATTAAGAAAGCTTGCAAAGCGGAAGGTTTTCCAAAAGTTTTAATGAGGTAACCTAATACAACATTCAGCCATCGACAGCAGTCTTTTAACCATAATACCAGATTTTAATTTAGGCACAGCGTGGTTATAATTAATGAAAAATGTGAACGTACCAATAGAAAAAAATAAATAAAAAATAAAGAATTAAAGTCGATTAAAAGATTAGAAAACTATGCAAACAACAATCCCAAGATTTTATCAGCAGAAGTCGTTATTTTGTGCTGCGTGGAATATGAAATGTGTTTTCTATTATGAGCTTCTGGAACATTAAATGGCCATTACCGCCGAGATGTATTCATTTATCGGGGAAAGAAAGCATTATGGCATCTCACCTTCAGTCACATTCTGAGTTTTTTCCCAAGGTGCCCCGTCTACCTGAATTTACGCGGGCTACTTAATTGGTATCAAGATCCCACCTTCTAACGTTGTAATAGTCAAATGTAACTGCCACTTCTACACGATAGTTTCTTTTCTTACACTGTCCACCTGTGAAACTACCTCAAAAATTTAAATGTAACGTCGATTTCTATCTTCTATCTTCTTAAACTCTGTTTTTTTTATTCTTGTATTTTTTACTTCACTGTATTCTATTCCGCACTAGAAGCAGTATCGCCTTGATTGGGTGAAATAATAATAAAAAAAAAAGAGCTATTATTCTCCGGCGATACTATCCAAATACTCACACTGAAAAGCGAGACTAATGAAAATTGAACTCTTGATATATATATATATATTAAAGAAAACTGAACACATCATTTAGATTGGTTATAAATTATAATTCATTTCAATGAGCTAAATCAACTCATTTCATCAAACCACGCAGTATTCGTTTCATTTGGTATAAATTTTTTTACCGAATTCCGGTAAAAGTTTTGTACCAAATGGAACGAAAGTTTTTGTACCAAATGGAACGAAAATGTTTGTACCAAATGAAACGAATATTGTGTAGTCTAATGAAATGAGCTAATTTAGCTCATTGAAATGAATTATAATTTATAACCAATTTAAATGACGTGTTGAGTTTCCTTTATACATATCATATTGATCTGGATAACATCCATTGAGCTCTCTATATAGATATAACACATAATATTTTATATTAAGTTGATCTTGTTGGATTATCCTCGCCGTGTACGGACTGGATATCTATACACACACACACACACACACACACACACACACATATATATATATATATATATATATATATATATATATATATATATTATGCACCAAATTTAGAAACTACATATTTGTATCTATTTCGATTATTAGAACATTTAAAAATCGCATAACATTCAGAAAGAGTTGAAGACAGTTTTTCAGCATTTAGTTTCTTTAAACGTTTAATTATAACTTCCATTGGAAAATTGATCTTTTATGTACCGTATCTCTTCAGTACATAGATGGTCATAGCCCTCCATATATTCCGGTCACTTGTAACTCTTAATACACTTTGTCTTTTTGCTATTTCTCCCAAACACTGTTCTATTATTCATTTGCTTAAGCTCTTCATCTATGTTACTCACTGCTTCCCTCTGTTTTTTTTTCCATTGTTCTGTCCTGTGGGTATCAGGTTTTTCAAGCCCTCCTTCCTCATTACGCACCCCAGAAATTTTAACTGCTTTTTTCTGATGCTAAATATAATTGTCCTTTTTGTTACCGTTCTCTCCAAAACCGTATTGTTCGGCTCTTTTTATCCTCGGCATTTTTTAAAATAATTTTCTGTGGCTTTAAATCTCTTCTTCATGTTTGATGAAATTGTCCAACATTCGTTACGATAGCTTAATCTGAAACAATTGTAGACAGAGAAAAGAGGATATGGACGTGAGGAAGATCTGTCAACCACAAATGGAGGGTCAAAAACAGACAAATGAAAAATTATGCTAAATTTCCAAGGCTACACACAAATTATAAAATATTTTTCGGGGTCTGAACATATGATAATCTGAAAGATAAAGAGTGATATGGTTTAGATACATTTATCCCAACGGCCTCATCTAAGAATTCAGTTGTCAGCATTCGGACACTTCAGTCCCGCTGCTCGTGGACTTCATATGTAATAGTGATAGAGTTAAGGCAGTCAGATACATTGAAATACTAGACAGATTTAGGAAGATTTGTTGAAGAAAGAAAGCATGACTCGTATATTATGTTTTTTCTGTTTTCCTGCTTCCGTCAGTGTTATCTTTCAGCTGGTCAAAAAGATTATCTCTGTTAGTTAAGATGTCTTACTGCATTTATCGCATCTTCTGTTTAGGCTCTAAAACTGTTATTTTCCATGAAGCAGTTCTGCACTGAAGATAGTGATTTTACTGAAGTGCAACATTGTCTCCATCCACTTTATTGCACGTTCTTTGAGGAATGTACTTCTTACGCTCGTGCACTGACTCGAAGATGGGTCACAAATCATAATGGTAACTTAGTGGAAAAGTAGCATAACTCAACTGATAAAATATGCACAATGTTTTATTTGATAATTAATAAACATTTAGATGTAATTTCTCGGAGACTTCCCGCTCTCTCTTCCCCCTCACTCTCTCTCTCTCTCTCTCTCTCTCTCTATATATATATATATATATATATATATATATATATATATAAAATGGGCAGGCGGACAAAATTTTAGAAGGTTTGAATCTCTCAGTGGTCAGTTATCAGGAAAGTAACGTTTGATGCTGCCAGTTTGGAAGAAGCGATCTAACCGCGCGATAAGTTTGAAAAGAGTTTTATGAAAAACATACCACTGGTTGGTCCAAGCATTATGTGGGAAACTGAGTAGACGAAACCTTTCGATGTTTGTGATAGCACGAATCATCGTGACCGAGGGTTTGAGCGTCCTGGCCATGTTCAGACTGTTGATCACGCCAGATAATGCACTCTTCCCTAGAAACTGTAAATTTGGTTCGCTCAGCATAGTTACAGGATAAACCACACGTGGGCTCTGTGGGTGTTAAACGAACACAAATGTGCTTGAACAGGTGACTGCAACAGGGACTAACTAGCCGCCCTAGCAGATGGGCATCCTTTGATTAAAGTAACCAGCCATCTCTCTCTCTCTCTCTCTCTCTCTCTCTCTCTCTCTCTCTCTCTCTCTCTCTCTCTCTCTCTCTCTCTGTGTATATGTGTGTGTTTAAATGTAGTTATATTCATAAGGGAAGGTTACTCAATATCAAAGAAAGCTTTTATAGAAAGTGTAGACATAGGAATCAAAACTGCATAATGACTCAGTTTCCCGACTGAGTGGACCGTTAGACCACGTGTCAATATTACTTACGCGAGTTCACTATAGATATTTAGACCAAGATAACACTGATGCCTGGAACTGAGAGTCGCCATGATTCGTGTGGCTACAAACTGAGAGTCGCCATGATTCGTGTGGCTACAAATAGACACACTGTGTGTGTCTAAAGAAAGACAGATAGAAGGTTGCATTAATGCGATTGTGCGAGAGAAAATGATAGAAAGAGAATATCCGAAAAGCTTCGTTTAGTTTCTGAAACAAACACTCTCTCTATTTATATTCAGCAGCGTCATTACCGATTTGTTCGACTAGATTTTGCTTTTTATCAGGCAACTTCATATTTCCATAGTCATAAATTTTGTTTTAGATTTTCTAAAAATTCTGGTGACGTTTTCAGTCTTCCAGGAAATTGAATTTTTCTTTCTTTCAGAGAATTATCTAAAGACTGTGATGTTATTCCGAAGTGGTGAATAAAACATTAGTCAAAGCTATCTTCAAAACTAACATTCTTCTAGTCACCTAAGAAATATACTGTCTCGTGTTATTCTGTTAGAGTATTTACACTATTCCTTGCCTAATTCGCGTTGTCTTTCCTCTAATTCTGCCGATATTTTAATCGACTATCCTTACTCGTTCAAATGAGTGTTCTAAAGAAAAAGCTCAAAGTAGAAAACACTTTTAGTCCTCCCAAACTCTCAAGAATTTTTTAAAACCCCATGTCTCTTCAAAATGTAGATGATCATGACTCCTCAGAGCTTTCAGTTTGTCAATATATTTAAAATCACCTCATGGGAAATATTGTGAAGCGGTATCCCATTGCCTTCGTAATAGTTGTTTAACTTACAGTGAAATAATCGAGTGTCTATTTTACTCTAAATAATCAGTATTAGCTACTTTGAAGAAATCCTGCCATCGATAATGTCAGATGGATGCATGCTGTAACTTATTTAAATACGGTGTATAGTGTATATAAATCATTTTTCTTTTTTTAGAAGTCACACAAAAAGATGAAATACCATCACTCACCATAAAATATTTTATTTCAAGTAATGTTCGCAAACCTTTTGCGATATGCTTATATTCAGTCTAATAAGTGATACGTGATACACGCTTGGGCGATCACGTCTCGATCGGGACATGACTGACTGGGCTGAAGATTTTCCGGGGCTGGTTGCCATTACTTTCTGCGGTCGATTGATTACCAAACAAAGCTATAGAACCTTATTTGTCCTGCTATTAACCCATAGGTTTATGGAGAAAAGACGGATTAATCGTATTTGCGTGTAAGTGAATGCAACGAATCTTACTGGAATTCGAATTCGGCTCCTTGATTTCTCGTTCCGAGCCGATATCCACTGAAACAAAACACTTATCTTTACTTATATTAGAATGAGAAATATACAATGCAAAATGTGGCTTCTAATACTAGTTTTTAATAAAAATCTACACAAAAACCTCTGTAGTTGTATGTCGGCAATAAAATAATTGCTTTCCAAAACCACAGTTGCTAGTCATAATATGCAAAAAATTCTTTTAAGTTCATTTGAGGATTACAGTTCAAAACAAAAATGTTTTAAACTGAAGCAAAAATTAATGCATGGCAATTATTCTTCACATTCTGCAGTGATAACAGTTAGTAATAGTGCTAAAATATGTTTGAAGAAAACCATATCAATGGAATGACTTGAAACCTCTCCGAAAATTAGAATTGAAAATAAGATGTTAAAAAAACAGCTATTAAAAATGCTAACGTCAATGCATCAAGAAGTTCAATGACTGAAAGAATTTGCATTCTTGTGTAAATTAATTAAAACAAAACTAATAATGTTTGCCTCGGATCTATCACAATTTTTCTTGATCACGTATTCGTCTCTCTTTTGGCGTTGATTTCACTTCCGACCACATTTTTCTTTAGGTTTTGGACTGATGGATCCAGTTTGTTTCTTCGTCCTAATAACACACATATCAGTGGAAATGCTGACCGCAAGAATATCCCCGATCTCTCTGTAAGGTTTATCAGTGTGTTTGTTCGGCGTTACAATTGTCGTAGGCTTCCTCGGACTCACCTTCATCGCAGAAAATGGCCGTACGACAACTAATCGACAGTAAAGACAATAGTGTCAGGGCGTGATAAAAATTTGATGCAATCACGAATGACGCAATATTTTTCAAGGCCGAATAAATTTAATCATCCACCCTGAAAATAGATTTATATTACTGTATACCACGTGAAAATGACCTAATTTGAGAAAAAAAAATCTATTACACCCTGTCACTCCAGTGTGTCTAAAAATGACTGTATGGTAAAAGAAAGGAAAATAATGCAGTTGTTTCTATTTATACAAGGGTGGATTTTAATCTACCATTTTCACTTTTATTGAAGATTCTTCAGAGACCAAGAAAAACATGAAAAACAAAAGAGGCAGTATACTGGCAGGTTGATTTTTATTGGTCAGATATATGTCACGTGTATTAAAGCAATAGATTATTTTACTTTCGTTTTACAACGAAAATAATTAAAATCAAACACCAACCCCAAAATATAAGAAACATCCTATCTTCATCAAAATCTGAACAACACACAATAATGGGGTCCCAAAATGCAACAAAAATTATGGAGGGTATGCAACATAATAATAGAAAGAAAACATTTCAAGTTCGAAAACACATCTACATTCAGAATAAAAACAGATTTGAGCTGCAACTCTAAGAACGTAATTTATATCCTAAAATGCGATGAATGCGCAAAAACATACATAGAGTGACACATGGCCTGAATAAAAGAATAGCCCTGCACAGAAGTAATTTAGCCAAGAACAGGAAATTATATGTCTCCCAACGTTTACATGAATAGAGTGGAGGTAAATTCAAAGTAATGGCTATCTACCAAAATGCTGATTATGACAAACTCATGATGCAGAAATAATTATAGAAAAATACAAGACTTCCCTCAACAAAACAACATGAAAAACCTAAGACACACACACAGACACAAGAAATTCAAACGCGGAATAAAAACACACACAAACACACACACACACACACACATGCACACACAGCCGCTAAATTCTAATAGTATTCTAAAAACAATTAAAAGAACTAGACAACCTGTAGAGTAGAGTGAAATCAAAATCGCTGAAAACAATTTTGAAATATAAAGTTGAAATCAAATTTCGCAAGTCAGTGAAAAAAACTTTTACGGTCAGAAAAAGTTTGCGTGCGAGTATGAAAAAAATAATCAAAAGAAAAGAAAAAGAAACAGCACCCACGCACGCATATGAACTTTCTGAGGTACTCACAACTTAATTTATCTATTTATACACGACAACTTGGCCATCAGAAAAGCAAAAGGATCTCGACATGAAGAGAATCAACTTTAGACTCGGAACACGTGTGGCGACACAAATACCATTATGGACACTTAAGATATCATACAAAAAGCAAGTAATATTAATAATAATAGCAAAAATAAATGTAATCTTTAAACAAAACCTTCACGGTTTCTCGCAATATATATATATATATATATATATATATATATATATATATATATATATATATATATATATATATATATATATATAATTTTAGAAAATTACGTTACGAATTGGATTAACTCCAAAATATTCTTAATTCATTTAATTTATTTGTTTAATATATATTGCTTATTTCGAAAATAAATTGTTTTTGTTTATATTGGGATACGAAAAGAGGCCGGATCTGAATTTTTCGAAAAATAAGGAAAATGCGTGTTTCGGGCTTTGTCTGACTGCAAGTCCTTCAAAGACGAACGGTCTAAGACACGTCTGACTAATTGACGCTTTCTTTTCAGGGACCCAGGTTCGAATCCTACTGGAGAACGCATATTTTCCAAGCAAAATTTCTCGATTATTAAGTACTTTTAATTATAAAAAGAAAGCAGTGTATCTACTCAAATAAGGATATCCATTAAAAAAATTAAACCATTAAATATATGTTTTATACACACAAATATGTGTATAGATTTTTGGGCAATATATATATATATATATATATATATATATATATATATATCTCCACACATAGAGATTTCGCAAAAAGACTTCAGGAAACTTGTATAAATACTAAAATACTAAATTTATTCAGTCATAAGGCAATTAACACAAATGACCTTTGGACGCTACAATAACAATAGATACTCAAAATTGTCGCTTTTATTTTCAAGACACTTATGAGTAGAAAGAATTAGAGTTTAAATAACGTTAACCAACGTAGCCGAAATGTGCGTGGGTTACATATATATATATATATATATATATATATATATATATATACGTATATATATATATATATATATATATATATATGTACCGTATTTTCGGAATATATATATATATATATATATATATATATTCCGAAAATACGATATCGGTTGTTTAATATCAAATTTATTTAAAAATAAAGTTTAAGTTCCATCATAAAATCTGACAGTTTATATAGACATTGATAAAATTGATTGTAATATTGTGATATAAAGATATAGGAAATTAAAATGGGTAACCTCTCTCTGTTCTCTCTCAATCTCTCACTGTCTCTCTCTCTCCATATATATATATATACATATATATAATAAGATACGTATATATATATATATATATATATATATATATATATATATATATTATATATATATATATAATAAGCACGTGCGCATATGTGTATGCGCATATTAATTTTGTGGAAAGACAACCATATCACGCTTTGTGGCTGCTGTTCATACCGTAGCATTAGGTTTATAAGGAGTTATAAGTTTTTTAAGTGTTGCAACCATTTTCAGGTAGATTCGTTGCTAACCAAAGTTATTAACCCGTTGATGAGAGATTTGATTCATACTTTTCACAGGGTATTTACATGAAAGCGATGACAACGTCACTCTCACTTCCCACGCTTGTAACCGCTATCATATGCATTTACTTGCACACACATACGCTCGCATGGCTATAAACATACATATACATAAAATTTTATTCAAAGGATATACATGTTGGTATATTTTATTATGTTATAGTTTGAAAATAGCTAGGCTTGTAAATGATTGTTCTGAAAATCCATTTTATCTTGGAGAAAATTGATTTATATAAACATTTCCTTCTGTAGCATTTCAATCGCATTTTTAAATTTTTGTTTTTGTTCTTATTGTTGCTGGTGAGTGGGAAACAGATTTTCATTTTCTTCTCGGCATATCTTTGCATCTTTTTGGAAGGGATTGGAGGAAATTAAACCTAATATTTTATTTTATTAATGACGAATATTTGGAGAAACGAACATAACGTTTTTCTTATCTTTGTTCTTCCCATTTTGCCTTCTTTCATTTTTATTCTTGACATTTTGTATCTTTTTTGTTTTAGTTTGTCGTTACTTTTTCTTTTCTTTGCTTTTTATTTCCTTTATTTGCTTGCGTTATTTGTTATTTTTAGTTCTCTTCTCTTTTAGTTTTCTTTTCTTTTTTCATTTTTCTTCTTTTCTCTTTTTCACAAATTTCATTTTCTTTCTTTTTCCTGTCTCCTTCGTTCGATTTTATTTTCGTTTTATTTTCTTCTGTCTTAACCTTTTTTTCTTTTGGTTTTATTGTTTACAGATTTTTCAATTTAGTCGATTTATTCTTTCTTTTTCCTCTTCTTTCGGTTTTCATTTTTATCTTTCATTCTTTTGATTTAACTCCCTTTTTTTATCTTTTTTTATTCTTTTTCCATTTTTTTCGTCACCATTTTCTTCCATTTTGTTTATAATTTTCTTTTTTTGATATTTTTTTCGTTTTTATTTCATTTTCATCCTTTCTGTTTCCATTTTTCATTTTTTCTTCGTCGTTTTTTTCCTTTCGTTTTCTTTTTCCCGTCTGCTTTTATTCTCTTTTCCATACACTTCTTTCTTCTTTCATTTTCAGTATTATTTTTAGTATGTTATTGCCGTCCGTTTTCTTTTTCCATGTTATTTTCAGTTTTATTTCAATAAACTTTTTCCTTTCTCATTTTTTTCATTTTATTTTCATTTCTCGTAACTCTTCATTCATCTCATTTTCTTTCTTTATCTTCATTTCCTTTATCTTTAGTTATGCAGTCTTCATTAATAAATTAATCTAATTCACTTAGCCCCCCCCCCCCCCACCGCGTACAACTATTTTTTTAACCAAATTTAACCCACTTATAATTTACTACGCGTTTATGTCGAACCAAATAACAATTGTTATTCGAGAACAAGACGCCCTTTACTTCGGTAACTTCGTAGACTCAAGTAGAACATTTTCATTTCCCACTGGAGTGTATTTGATGATTTCAACAATATTTCAAAACTTAATCCCAACATTCACGTTCTTAAAAATAACCTTGAACAAGACGATAATACTGATTTGTCTTATCAACATTGATTTACAATGCATAAAATAACGTATTTTTTATCATTTCACCCCAACAAGGATGAAAAGCTGCTAAGTCACACGGGGTTATTAAGTGCGAAAATATAAAAAGATGGAAATTATTAAGGCGCGAGAACAATAAAGGAAGAGGATTCAAGAAAACACTAGGTAAGGATTAGCATTTAAAATTTTTGAAGATCACAGTTGGCTGGAATGTAATAAATCGAATGAAAGTTCCCCAGACAAGAAATTGTTATGGTGCTCTCCTACGAGGAATGCACTCTCCCTTTTACTGTAAATAATTACCTGCGTGACTTCCGGAAGGCAGTTGTCGGCAGTAAAGTACGGCAGTTAAGGACAGCCAGTACGCAGTAAAGCCAGCTACGATTCAGGCAATACGCAGCGTAACTGTACCGTTTGGACCTATTTCTATTTACTTATTACTAACACTTATCTTGTATCTATGTTCTAATATACTGTTTTGAACTTACCTTCTTTTTTCCGTGTTTTACTCTTGACCAAAATGGTCATTACAACTTTGCAGCGAAGTTTCACCACAACAACTCCACAACAAATTGGCGACAAAGATCCACAACAGAAATAAAACTATTAAAAACATACGGCTACAGTTTAACTGTAAAATGATGAAACCTTATGGCCAATCTAGTACTGCGCTTAAATTAAGTCGATGTGATGTGATAGAAAGGAAAATTATAGTAATACTTATTTTGATATAAAATAAAAAATGTGACATAATGCCAAAGGGTGGGATAGGGAGAGTCTAGTTTTCAAATTTGTCTTATCTTAAATTTAGGTTGCTACTAAAACATGCCACCGTATTCCTTATCATTTTTACTACAACCACCATAATATCTTCAAGTTTCTACTCTTAACTAGTTCCCATATATAAACAATTTGTCTGTGGCAGTGGAATAAAATTAACAACATATCAAAATGAAACCCTAAAGAATACTTACAATGAATACAATTTATATATTAGAACCTAAACAAATTATTGTTAGTAATAAAACTTCCACAATCTTTAATTGTGCCAGAAAAATAAGTTAACTGGACGAAATTAATGCGGGTCTAGGTAAGTAAGAACAGTGATTTGGTCAAACACACACCCAAATACATACTCATCCTAACACAAAAACAAGTACGAAATACACACTCCGAAAGCGTCGCGCATCTATCAAGGAACTGACATCCCAGTCAACTAACAGAGGAGTGGAAGGTAATTAAACTAAAGAATGCGGGGACAGAAATAAAATAGACCAATGAGCATTATTATATGTCGATTTTTTCCCTTTTTTCCCAGTGCAACTTTTGACAAGTTTAGTTGTAACTTAATGAGATAAAAACGCCTTTTGAGAAATGTAATCAAAAATCAGCATTTAAAATGCGTCTACAAAGCCATTCATTTTGGCAATAATTGGTTAAAAAATGATATTTCAACAATAAATAATAAAAGTTTGCTTTTTTAATAAATACATTCTATATTACACGAGAATTAATTCAATCCAAATATTTATATAATCATGTCATCATGATTATATTTCAGTGTAAGTGCCTTTACGAATAAAAGAATGACATGAATATGTCAGTCTAACTTTAAATCTGTAAACAGCACGAGAAGCTTCTGATGTAAATTTCACTGATTTTTCAACACTCTGAAAATGTGAAGGAAAATCAAGCAACATCAGTTTTGTTATTCATAAAGGATGTTTTAATTTCATATTCCGAAAAAGATTCAATGGTTGCAACTACATCAATTCTATTTAGTATAGAGTAATTAATTCTGACCAATATTATCAAAAGGGCCACTGATTTTTATAAATTTTACTTGTGGTAAATTATGATAATCCTTTTCATATAATTTATCTAGTAGGCCTGTAAAAGCAGTCGGGCTTGTTGTAACATCACCATATTTTAAAACAGCACTGAATAATATCTCATTCTTATGTAATAATTGTATGTTCTTTTCAATGGAACATCTTTACCAGAAGAGTTACAGGGGCTGACTTATATCCTGTTTGTATTTGTGCTCTCCAGAAGAACAGCCTTAAGGCTGTCTATAATATCAAATTCTTCCAAACCACTAAAATCTTTTTCTGTAATAACAATAAGAAATTGCGATTAATATTTTTTTATTTAATATTTCTCAAAACCTAAGTAAATAAAAACGCACTAATGATATGACGGAGTAAAAGCAAATACTGACCCACGAAATTTAAACACGTGTCAATAAAAATAAAAAAAAGATTTTGTCTTTTAGTTTTTCCTCGAAATAAAATATTATTTAAAATAAATTCAGATATGTTTATGACTTATGAACTGTTTTACTGAATTCATCGTGAAAAAACTATTTTGAAACGGAATATAAACTAAAAAATATTTTTAATTGATCATAATATAACCATTATTTGAATGCATTGGTATTGCCTTTTTTACTATGCGTACTTATAGTTTATTTCGAAGTAAGATTTATAAAGTATGTTATTTCTTATTAAAATTTTATTTTTACGATTTTATATGTTTATTTTTCCCAGTATTTTAAGGAAATATTGAACCTCAATTTTAAATTGATTTAAATTCCCTTTATTTCTTAGCATAGAATAATCCGGCTTTGTTTTTATTTCAGTTAACACCGCAACAATCTCTGAGATATTAATTTGATTTTAATCTAAATTTTAACCTGAAATATTTTGTATGTGGTTTCATGATATCATGCTCCAAATATCCAGACTTGTCTAAGTGCCTGGTTTAAAAACTGACCTTCCATAATGAGCATACATCCGCTAAGAGAGAGAAAAGTTCATCAGAACAATTACCATTAAGGTATTTATAGAAAAAGCAAAGGGAAACTAAATTTTGATGATAGGAAAGTGTCCGAAACCGGGATATTAGATGAAATAATTACAGAACACAAAAATACTCACACACCACACATATGAGACTAGATCGATAAGCCTGCATCGTGATAAATAATCATTAGCTAAATATGGATCTGACATGATCAGTGTATAATATCCTATGTGATAAAGATAGATCATCGAAATGTATGCTATCACAAAGAAAAATTATATTAAAATAAATATTGTGTAAAAAAAAGGATTTCAGTATTTGTCTATACATCTAAGATGAGGTAGTATTTACATTATTTACGCTGTTTAGACTGTTGCCCTCATCTTTATGCACTAATGTCCCCAAGGATACATTGCTCAGTGGATATAAGCGTTGGTTAGTTCCAGTCGAAGAGTTGTGAATACCTGGCTACCGCAGTGGTGTACTTAAAGAATTGAGTTAAAGGGAGATAATTACATGGCATCCAAAAGTGGCATCGCACATGAAATGGGAATAATAAATCCCAGTGATTGAAATAAATGTTTTGATTCGAAATCCCTTGCCCCTTAAAAAGTCCGGAGCATATAAAGGCCGCGACATGGGAATAAAGAAGATTTTGTTCTCTTCTTTAATTACATTTTAATGATTAGGATTATTGATATTCTTATGCATTTCGATAGAATTATTTGTATTCGGACTAAGATCCTATTCTTAATGTTACTTCGCATGTCAGAAAGTTTTTAACTGAAACGTTTATTGAATCAGCATGATAAAACATGTACATGTTAACAATTCCAGTTAGTTAAAAGGAAAAGCCACGAGAACCGTGTTTGGTTTATCATCATGATTTTATTCTATTCTAATTGTGATTATTCTATACTTCGCACATTTTTACGATGTGTCATTTCCCCAGAAATAATTTACTATTTTGTTTTCATCGCGTGGTGAGACGAAAAAGACACATTGCAGAGGAGTTTTGCTTTTAGAGGAAAAAAAAGAAAAGAAAGCGAAGATAAAAAGGTGGTGACACTCAAGTGTTTAACGTCTGCTTCAGAGAAACTGAAAACTTTGAAAATTTGCAATATTTTCATTTGTATTCTCTTACGTTTCAAATAGTGAACTGTATTCGTGGTTACAATTATCATTGCGATATTTTATTAAAAATAACCTTAAATTTTTAACGATGCAATTAAGGAACATACTTTACAAATAGTAAATATACGTGGAAGATTACAGCCAAGAAACAAATCGCAGTAAAAATATGTTAAATAAGAAGAACAGTATCTACAACAATAAGTCCGGAGACTGTAAACTCTGTTAGGAGAGAAAACAGCTATAAATACCTTCCTAGACCAAAACAAACTATTAAATAAGCGAGCAAAAATCATATGAAAATGCAGAAACGAAAAATAATTTTTACTACGTTACTGCAGTCGGTTAAGTTTACACACTTAGGTGATCATGTCTTGAAAGAAGCATGAATGGCTGGGCAGAAGATTTTCCCGCAGTAGATCAAAATTACTTTCTTCGGTAGACTGGTTGTTAACCAAGGCTATAGAATTCAATCTGTTCTGCTATTTATCTACAGCTGGAGAGAGAAGAGATGGATAAATGCCTTTCCTAAGGGTATCTGCGCGTAAGGGAATGCAAGGAAATTAACCGGAATTCTAACTTGGCTGCTCAATTTCTCTTTATGATCTGATATCCACTGCACCACAACGTTATCCCTTTCTTACTTACAAATTAAAAACTGAATACAATCAAGAATAATCAAAATAAATAAATAAAATTAAATAAAGTAAACAAAAATAAGTAAAACTAAAACAAATTAATCCAAAGCAAATAATATATAAATTAACCAATCAGGAACGCACGCATAAACACAAGTAAACTTAAAAATAGTGACCAACAATAAAATAATCAATAATAATGAAAAAGTTAACAAACAACACTATAAAAAAGACAATAAATTTATCCGGACCCACAATTAATTCCACTCAATAGCCTCTAAAATAATTGTAAACATAACCGTTAGCGACCATCGTAAGAACCGTTGGAATAATACAATAGACTACCCACAATTCATCACTGATCTATATATATATAAATAGTCGAGCAAAAATATACACAACGCTTATCACCTGATGATCGCCGATAAACACAAAACAGACTGTCACCGCTGGATGCTGACTTCGCTGTCCACTTTTGTTTGAATGTGAATTTCTCCCGGTTTCTGTCGAAAAGGGCAAATTTTCTTTTAATAATATTTCTCTAAATTTAGGAATATAATTAATAATTAAAAAGAGCGCCTTCTCAAATACGGGTGTCCACTAACAATAACGTTTAAATTGATACAAATTTGTCGGATATAAATACATTCTAACAAATATTTTCTTTTTATGTTTTGATACGAAACTGTATGTGCATACAAAAATCAAGAGATTACTGACAAGAGAAATTTTACACGAAAGTATCAAATTTGGGTTCGCCTGAACGATTGTCTTTTCGTGACCAAAGCGGTTTAGGGGCATCTTTCGATTCCTGTCGAAGATCACTCATTTTTTATTAATAAGATTTCTCGAAATTTCAGGTTGGTAAGTATTAAGAAAAATAATATTTAGGGCTGTATTCTTAATTTTCATACATTATCATTCCTAGTGATATCAGTTCTAAACTTGATATCCATGCTGATGACGCCTGAATTGATGTGTCTGATAAGGTGAAATTGGGAGTTAATTTAAAAAACATATCTAAAATCTGTTAACTGGAGCAAGGGAGGGCTTATTAATTTTAACCCCTTCACAACGAAATTTTGCTCTATCATTCCTTTTCTGCCTTCCATCAACATAGAAGTGACGACTTGTTGCACTTTCTATGTTTTATATTCTCGGTTGACATGACGTGCAAGAATTATATTGAATCCGTCGCTAGGATCTCTCTTATTTTATTTATAAGTCTACCAATCATTCATGTCTTGAATATTGCTGCCACACATATCCGATGATCCTGCAATATATTTATAGTATCTTGAAAAAATCCAGATAAGAATTAACAGTATTAATTGTCGGGACCTGGTGTTTGGGATTCAACCACTTTCTTCCCAACGTGATATATCATCCCAGTGCGTTGTCTATAAGGGCCTTTATGCTAATTGTTCGCTATCGTACTTAGGTTTTTATGAATCTAAACGCTGTACTAAACTGCAGCAAGATTTCTTCATTTTAGACTTAATCTATCGTAAGTTCAATGCTAATAGATTCTTTTTTCGCACGTCTTGCTTGTGGAACTGTCCATGCTTTTCAGCCAAAAATTAAAATGCAAAGCCACTCATCATCTACAGTCTTCATGAATACTTTTCTATTGTTCTCATTTCTTAGTAATGTTTGTCTTAATCTTTCACACTTAGTAATCTTTTGTGTTTTAGTAGCTTTATTTCCATATATGGAATTATATATATATATATATATATATATATATATATTTGTGTGTGTGTGTGTGTGTGTGTGTGTGTGTGTGTGTGTGTGTGTGTGTGTGTGCGCGCGCGCGCGTGTGTGTGTGTGTTCGTGTAAATGCCTTTATTACCACTTAAATATTATTGCTTTCTTTGGTTTACGGATTTTTCCACTATTACTTACACCAGGAGACGTATCTATTGGCATATGTATGCAATCGTTTAATATTGATATGCTTTTAACACAATTGTCAAATACATTTTCATAACATTCGAACAATGTAAATGTATTCTCTTGTTATTTTACCCGGTTTTCGTTTCTGTCATCGAACGTTTCACCATCGACGCATAGATGAGACGCATCAGGCGTAAACACGTATTATGCAAGAGTCTCTTATTTGAATATATCAGGTGAAAACACTTTGCCTTTGTATTCGCCATAAAAAAAGATAAGAAAAATAAACGAAGGCGTTGATATAAGTAAATGCAACTATTCCATTTATTTTTCCATTTCGCCAAAAACCTAAGTTCGTGTAGGTTAATGCATTGACAGAACACGAAAAACTCTGTCTTCAAAGCCGACGAAAAACGAAGTATAGTTACGCTCCACATGATTGCATTGGTTTGTACATTGATATGGCATTATTGATATATAAAATATTCACTTAGCATCAATATTATTTGATATCGACGACGCCGTCCAGAAGAGAAAATGAATAAAGAACATGGAGAAAGAATGATATATTCACTGGTCTTAAAGAAACCTCTTTGAATAACTTCTACATTTTTAGTTGCCGTCGTACATTTGTTTCACTGACTTTTATATTGGTTACATAAAAATTTCACTAGATTTTAATCATCCTATTTGCTAATGTATTATATAGATGTGCATTGTAGTACAGTGGATATCGGCTCGAAACGAGAGAGCCGAGTTCGAATTCCAGTTAATTTAACTGCATTCACTTACGCGCAAATACCCTTCGGATATGTATTAATCTGTCTCTTCCCACCCCACCTATGGGTTACTCGCCAGGACAGATTGCCTTGGTTGACAACTATTCTATCGGAGAAATTAATGCTAACCTATTACCCAGTCTGTTATAACTTTTTTTCAAGACATGATCGGTCAAGCGTGTATCACGTATGGGATTTAACTGACTGATGATTGGGTGATAACGACTTAACATTGGATACAAATTATAGGTGTAATAATTTGAATACTTTAAAGTAACCAAATAATCTGCAGTTCGTTAGTCCCGTTCGAGAGCTTTTTATGCGTTTAACTTATCGCAAAATTATTTGACTCCTACTTGAATCAATTCGTCGCAAGAGACTGACTAGAATTTGACGAATAACAGTATCGGTTTCATTAATTTAACTCATTAATGTCCAACGGAAAATCCACTGAGATATATAAAAAATGAAGTGAATTCCGTTAGTCTGTCTGTCACATCATCTAAAAGAGCCATTAACTGATCAAAACAAATTTTTGGGGTGAAGTGCAAACAGGTAAGAGAGTATAAAACACTGTTAGTTTTTACTAGGGTTCGTAGATCAGTACAATAAATTTTCATTAATTTGTTTTTAAATTAAAGTTTTATTTAACATACAAAATACTCCTATTATTTTAAAAACAATTTAATGATTAAAGTAACAAATACTTATTCAATAGAATTGCAATATACTTTTTGCATATCTTTTCTTTAAGTTTTATATATATTTAACTCTGGTAAAATATAACGCCCAGTGGTAACAGTATAAATAAAAACAAAAAAGGTCTGAAGGCGCATTGGTATGGTCAATAATTCATTCCAAAAGCTAAGCAGAGTGTTGAGAGACATAAAATATCGTCGGAAACCAAGAAAAGATTACTGGACTGTTATGTGATATCTATCCTCTTATATGGCAGCGAATGTTGGACAATCTCATCAAAGACGAAGGAAAGACTTGAAGTAACCGAAATGTAGTTCTACAGAATTATGCAGAGGATACCATGAACCGAACATAGGATCAAAACAAGGTTTTGGGGATTATGGAAATGAAAATGAAAATTATATTTAACCGCAGGAAGTGACCGTTGAAATTTCTGAGAAATATAATGAGGAAGGAGGGCTTGAAACACAGAATTCTTCTTCTTTTATGTGCCCTGTCCTAAAAGTACGTTGGCGATCATGGCTTTCCACATCTCCCTATCCCTGGTGGATTTACATAGGTTATCCGCTGCTTTCCCCTGTCTCCTTTGCCTTCTATCTGGCCTGTTAGTGTCAGGTTTTCCAAGCCCTTCTTCTTAAATGCATGTCCCACGAACTTTAGTTGTCTCTTCCTGATGCTCAGTATTAATTTCCTTTTCTTTTCCATTCTTTCCAAAACTCCACCATTTCTCACATGCTCGTTCCATGATATTCGCAGTATCCTTCTGTAGAACCACAATTTAGTTGCTTCAAGTTTTTCCTTCATCTTTGTCCAGCATTCACTGCCATATTAAATAACTGACATCACATAGCAATCCAGTACTCTCCATCTTCTGTTATAACACTTCCCGGGTATTTAAATGTTTGTACTTGCTTGCTCTTAGTATACCCCACCTGTATTTGGCATTTTGGGCTGCCTTTTTTGCTGATGACCATGCATTCGGTTTTCTTACAGTTTATTTGTAGTCCTTTATTGTCACTCTCTTCAGCTACCTTCTTTAGGAGGCCTTGTAATTTCCTTTCCGTGTCTACTATCAGTACTGTATCATTTGCGTAACTTATGTTGTTTAAATTGTGGCCTCCGATGACGAATCCTGGCATAACATCTAGCAATAATCTTGCTGTAGGTTGAATAGGCCCGTTGAAAAAGACACATCCTTGTCTTACGCCCCTTTCTATATTTGTATATTTTCTGAATTCGTTACCTGTTCGTATGCAGGCAGTTTTCTGCCAGTAGAGATTCTTGATTATTTTTACGTCTTTCTCAAATATGTCGAGACTGTCAAGCATCTTCCTTAATTCTTTGTGGCGTATTTTGTTGAACGCTTTTGAACAATCGATAAAACATAGGTACAAGTCCTTCTTCATTTGCATTGCCCTTTCGGAGATCATCCTAATCATGAATATGGCATTCCTTGTTCCAGTGTCTTTGCACTATACTCGGCCTTTTACTGGCCAGATTCTGCTTCTCGCACCATTCATCAGGATTCGGACGATATACTCACAGTAGAGACTGAGAGAAATAGAGTCTGGGAAAGCAACACGTGACATACTTGATGGGCTTAAGCAAGTGAATGGCAGAGCAGGTGTCATTTTTCTTGTGTTAAGAAAAAATGTCAAGAGCTACAAGGGAGAGGTAGATGTAAGAGGCCACGATCGCCTACCTCCTGAAGAAACACGGCTCATAAAAGAAGATGAAGGAGAGTTTCAAATGACCAGAGGAAGTGATGACTTCAATAATACTAAACAATATTAAGATTTAAGCACTGATCAGCCTGTTGCAAAATCTTCTAGTCATTAGTCTTGCATTCAATATCATATATACATCAAATTCCAGTCATTCCTTTACGATTCCATTGATTCAAATTGGTTGAGTATAGTTTTACCAGATAATTTTCATTGTTTTTTACATAAAATTATTCGATAGGTTATACTCATAAAAGCTCGCAAAGGGAACGATATGTTACATAGCAGTTCATCGCACTTTCCCCTGTTAGGTTTTTAAAAATTGGTATTGTCTACCGATTTCTACATTTTTACCAATTTATCCAAAAATGGGACCATCACGTAGGTTCACAAAATTGGTTCATGATAGAAACAGTTTGTATTACATAATGGCGTCAGCCAAGAAGATAACTGTGTTAAAGCAATATCTACTCTGTAATTATTGTAAGTATTTCAATGGAAATAGCCATTGTCTTCAGTGAAATCAGAAACCAAATTTGAATTACTGATCGTTGTTTTAACCTAATTTTATAGAAGGCAGGAATTCTAGGAACGATATTTTATTGACCAATGAATGATTTGTCACCTTAATTTATTTATCGTTTATTCTGAAAAAGTGATACACAAATCAGAAATCTACACACAGTTTTTGATAAAAAATCAGTTTTGATGAATGACACGTAAAGACACATGAACAAATATTATTGTTTCTTTGTATAAAAAAGAATTATTTCAGTAAACTGCCTTTTAAAATGAGCCTAGAAAATCTTTCACCTGTAGTCAGGTGATTATAATATTATTTCAAACTTAGATCGACGGCGAAATATGACACTTGTAAAACTAGTACAATCCTGTTGTCTCAAAAGTCTGCAATCAACCAAGAAGACATATCTGCATCATCCATAATCGTTACTCCAAGTGATTTTGATCGTGACGTTCAAGAAAACTTAGTCCACTAGCCATGAAATTGGGAATGCACCCACCACTCTATAGGGATTCAGGTATTCAGCTTCATGTATCACAGATGAACCTGAGCCACACGGTTTTGCCACCGTAAAATATTGTGCTGACTCCACCGAATAATAAATATTCATCATCTTTAAATAGATACAAGGCAAAGATACATATATACGCAACATATCATTATTTAGTCATGTACGTCATTTGTACCATACGTGATGCACGCTTGGGTGGTCATGTCTCGAAAGAAGATTTTCTTGCAGTAGATTGCCATCTTTTTTTGCGGTAGACTTGTTTCCAACCAAAACTGGAGAACTCAATCTGTCCTGCTATTTAACCTATAGTTGGTGGGAGAAGAGACGGATTAATATCTTTCCCAGGGGTATTTGCACGTAAGTGAATTCAACGAATTCAACTGGAATTTGAACTCGACTCTCCGATTTCTCGTTCCGAGCCGATATTCACTTCACCTCAACTCACGTCAACGCATATCATAATTACGTAGAAGATATGGCACTCAACAAGGCTTCAAGTAACATTACGTAAAGAATTTTTTCAAATGCTCTAACAGAGGCTACAACAGTTGATAGATACTGCAGACAATATTATTTTACTTTTAAAACAATGTTACCACTTATTAAAAATTAGTGCTTTATTTTACACATACTAATAATCTCTCAAACTAATGAAATATGATTTAATATTAGCAGATAATACTAAAATAATATACAGCACGGAACGTAAAATATATTTTTAAAAATATTTTCTTTTATATAACCTGTAAAAACGGTGTCCTTTGTTAAC
This sequence comes from Ascarosepion bandense, assembly GCA_037127315.1. Classification (NCBI taxonomy): domain Eukaryota; kingdom Metazoa; phylum Mollusca; class Cephalopoda; order Sepiida; family Sepiidae; genus Ascarosepion; species Ascarosepion bandense. Next base: position 5,089,616 of record JBBBDQ010000555.1, read on the forward strand.
GCTGACACATATTTAGTTTCTAACTGTAACAACCCTAACAATACCATGATAAAGCTATATTGTTTCTGTGACGCTGATAATATTAGGATTCTTGATAATGATAAGTGTCAACCGACATTACTCGAATAAAATGTTTGTTTGGGATAGTTTCTAACAAATTTGGCTCCGGATATGAGACGACGTGTAATGTTGAGTAAAGATATTACAATAATATAGAAAAAATAATAGACATTGTTGGTCGATTTATTAAAGTCTAAAAATGAAATTCTTAAGGTTGGTATGCACTGATGCTAGTTTACATACCCCTTAAGGGACTGCTTTTTTGATCATAGAAAATTAATTAATAATTATATTGGATATAACGCTACAGAACTTTCCAGAAGACTCACGTTACATCTCTGACCAGAGCACAGTTAGGAGCCAAACACCGCCAGTAACAAAAATGCCTGTCTCAATCACATTTAAAAAATGGCTAAACATAATGAAAGCATTAATAATGAAATAGAAAAAGCCAACAGTAAATTATATTATATACGAACACGACCAAAACGTGGCGACAGAGTGTGAATAAAAAATACATTCTCATTACTAGAGATACACATATAAAAAAATTTAGGTATTCATTTAAAAATAAAACACCCCTACCAAAAAAAAAACCCCCAAAAAAACACAGTTGTAATAACTTATGAAATAGTCGAAAGTACTCGTAAATATAGAAAATTCGTACAGTTTTTACACACTACGTCTAGGAAACACTTATATGAACACAAGAAAAAATGCTTAATCACAGTACATTTTCAATTCCATTTAGTAAAACGTATGGAGGAATATATATATATATATATATATATATATATATATATATTCAAATAAAACTCCAAAAGTTTTATTTGAAAATGTACATATTTGGTTCTGTAAATAGATAACACCATTTACATCGAACCCACTACCAGGATCATTTTTAATATCATTGAGATTAATATTAATAGGATCTGTTTTGGGATTTGACCTACTTGCCATTTTCGTTATATATATATATATATATATATATATATATATATACCTTTGTCGAGCAGATAACTTTTCATCCATCCTCATGTATAAGTAACCCAGGCAGATACGTAGTATATTTTAGTGTCTCTATATAGAAGCAATTTATTTGGAGTAAACAAATCTCATGTAGATAGAAAGATGAGTGATGCTATCAGTGAAATAAAAATCAGATCAGGATTGAAAAATAATAGTAAATTTTAAAAGCGAGAAAACGCGTAGAAGCAGTTTAAAAACATTTTTCAGCAGATAACTTTCATGATAAGTATAATGCTTATATTATTACTGTTATTATTACTATTAATAGGTGTCGTGTTTTTAGCCAATTTTTTTTTAATGAGAGCAAGAGAGTCGAGGCAGACTTATTAATTATTGTTGTGGTTTTGGTATTGCCAGCGAGTCAAAAGGGTTTCGTGAATTGATGAAAGGAAATTAGTTTTCGGAGACAGAGCAGCCATATGTTGAGGGGGTGTTGGGGGCATTCGGTTGACTTTTCTTCTTTCGCCTGTCCCCAGTTACGTTTCTTCAAACGTTTTCAATCAAACAAAGAAGAATTGAAGAGAAAATTAAAAAAAATAAAATAGCAATGAAAATAAGTACATGGACGGAAATATACGGATATGAGAAAAGAAGTTATGCCTTGTAAAAATGAAGAAGCAACAAAACGATAAAATAAGACAGAAATCATACAAAGGGACTTTGAAATTTAAATAAAAAGAACGTCTATTTACTGGGACTGGTTTAGCATGAATCAAGCGAACCAGGGCGTTGATGTTCATCTCGAACTATATTTCAATAAGACACACCTTGTATGTATATTTTTCAAATGCTCAATATATAAGCACAGATGTGAAGAGATGAGCACTGACATTTAAGCATTCCATGCCTACCAAAATACACTACATACATTAGAAAAATTATGTCAAGATAAACGTTTATTGGAATGAAAACAGTAATATCATGTGTATTGAATCCCCCCAAAAAGAATCTGGACGTGGAATTAATGAATAGCAAATACTTCAAATACCCGTTAAAACCAATTTTTATGTTGAATACCTACCTATATACAGTAATGGTATGTTCCTATCTTATTAAATATTGAAGAGGAGTGTAGAGCGATTATACTTGATTCATATTAACTTTTATTCAACTCTCTGTTTCCGAGAGTGGAGGAGAGGGACCCAAACGAGGCTCCTCCGAAGGGTAGAGTCTCGTTTGGTGGGGAAAAAGCAAGGGCTCAACCAAGCCTTAAGCTGAGTCTACAGGATATTTTTGGCTGAGCTTACAGGTCAGAAATTCCACTTTAATTGACTTTGTGTCATATCCGCCTATTGGGAAGGTTGTAAATATTTCGAACGATTATACTTGATCCAAACTCTGTCATTGCTCTGTCATGCAACGTCGTACAAATGACAATAAAGATGAGGACAATTGTACCAATATTGTAAATATTTTCCGAGCAGAGAGGGTCCCGAACGAGGTTCCGCCGAATGGTAGTCTCGTCTGGAAAGAACAGACAAGAGCCCGACCCGGCCTTATGCAGGGTCTACGGGATATTCTTGGCTGAGCGTAATAGCTCAAAAACCCCCTTCAACTGAAGTGTCGCATCTGCTTTGGGCATCCACCCTAGTGGGGAAGTAGTAAATACATAGAGTGATTATCCTGACCAGCAGTTCACTGCTAGTGTATCTACTTCACGCAGCGTGCGAGTCTTGTATTTGTTGATATACTATTATTTCTAACCTCAGTTTTTGTGATTACTCACACAGTAATCTTTTAACGCTACAACATTTAATATAAGAATAGAATAGGCTTCATTAGGCATAGTTTCACTCGAAACGTGTCTATAAAACAAAAAAATTAACTTATTATCTCGTTATCTATTTAAATAGCATCGTCAGATGGTAAGGCTACACCTGCTTAGTAATATCTAAATTTTCTCAGAATAGTGATTAAAGTTAGCTTCATGCAAATGAAACCTATATATCAAAGCGAGTACTGGTTCTACATAGTCACAAATAAAAATCACTAGTCACATCACCTCAAGACTTTCAAGTGCACCGACAACTGGAATAGTTAGCACAGTTAACATGAGAAGAAAATGACAATGAAATGTTGACACTCCACACAGCTTAAAACAAAATATTAGGAAAGAAACCTCCACCAATAATTGAACGAGCAATAAGAATAAATGGACTTTAGAGAATTATTTTCCTGAAACACTAAAGAGAAAAAATTGTCAATTTCAACCGACAGATTGCTCGGTAAATGAATATCGAAGGTTTCCTCGAAGGTGTCAGCGAATATTGTATTTTCCATTATTACTGATTCTATTAGTTCTATTTTATGGCAGCGAATGCTGAATAATTTCTTGACAGATGAAGATATGCATACTTGTATAAATATATTAAAACAACTACTTTAGTTTTTTTTCTTTCACGATAGCGTCAGTTTTATATCCACTGTAGTGACAGGGTGTAATCAAGTTACGTTTTTTTATTTTGTTGGTGTCTAACTTTCAAATGTCAGTCGTAAGCTTAGGTGAACAAAAAAACAGTCCAAAACTTTTATTGTTTCCAAATTAAGAGGCAATAAACGTTGATTCTGTTTTATTAACTCATCATTCATTGCAATGAAATCGATGATCACATTTTGAACAGATATGAGTACAACGTGTTTAAGATATTTTTCATTTTGAATATGACTTTGTGTGATAATAAAATAGGGATTTAGTTGCTTTGTTTTATATCTTCTTTTATGTGCCGTGACCCGTCAGGGCGTAGGCGACCATAGCCTACCACTTCTCTCTCTCCTTAGTGGATCTTAACACGCTTTCTCCTGTTATCACACCCAAACACCTCTCTGTTATCCATTTGCTGAAACCCATCAAATATGTTGCGCATTGCTTTCCCTTGTCTCTCTTTTCCTCTAACTGACCTGTGAGTATCAGATTCTCTAGGCCCTCTTTCCTCATTACATGTCCCAGGAACTTCAGCTACCTTTTTCTGGTGTTAAGTATTAGTCTCTTTTTAGTTTCCATCCACTCCAAACCTCATAGTTGATCACATGTTCGGTCAATGGTATTCTCAGCATCCTTCTGTAAAACCATATTTCGGTTGGTTCAAGGCCAGATTTTACTGCCATATTGACTCAAATCACAGGAACTAACCTTAAGGACACATGTACCAGTGAATATATACGTTGGTTAGTTTCAGTGACCTAAACAGTTGTGAGTTCAATACCAGGCTACAGCAGTGGTGAACAAGTAACTTATATGGTTAGAGATAGATAACTACCAGAAGTGGCTCTAGACAAAGAATAGGAGTGATATACCTCAGTGACTATAATAAAGGGATTGGTTCTAAATTCCTAGCAACTGAAGAAGACCGGAACGTACAACAGCCGAAATGTCGTACAAATGACAATAAAGATGAGGACAATTGTACCAATATTGTAAATATTTTAAACATTGTATTTCGCCAAAAAGTCTTTTAGTTTAATTTTGTATTTTACTTTTCCATCTTTCGAATGAGTTTTTGTATACAAAGATCTTTTTCTGTTATTGATTAAATACTTTCTACCGTCTCAGTTATTATAAACATTGGACGTTGTCAATATGAGAGGCGAGATTGGCTTTCTCTGGCCCTTTTGGATTGCTACAATTGTAATTCGAGTGTATGTGTAGTGTACGAATGACGTCATAATGATCATTTTTTGATAAGGATTTAGTCTGTCGAAAGGGCATGAACAAAAGCAACAAAACCATATCATTCGGACATGAACTTATTCTTAAAATGTTGGGTCTACTTTCATATTAGAAACATTAAAAAAAATCAAACAAAATTTGCCGGTTAAATTTAATAAAATGTGTGTGATATATATATATATATATATATATATATATATATATATATGCGTGTGTGTGTGTGTGTGTGTGTGGCAGAAAGGGAAATTTGAAATAGGGAGAAAATCTCCAAGAGAAGCGAATGATGTAGATCAGAAGAATAAGAGTGCCGAAGAGGAAACTAGAAAGCGGTCTTTTGAAAACATCGCTGAAGTCTTTAGAAGTTCGTGCTAAACGGGAGAATTGGGACCGCTTTTTTCATTAAGTCTCCATCGCCATCTTTGTTGGCGTACAAAGAATAAAGTGGCAAAAATCCTCACAACCTGAAACCGCGTTATTACTCGCTTTGCCTTGAATTTCGATGTCTCCTTTAATATTCTCTTTCACCAACTTTTTCTCTTAGTAAATGATACTCTTTTCATTCTATGCCTGTCTATAAATTTTCCTTTCTTTGTTGTTTCTTGATTTTGTTTCATTCCCTGTAGTTAGCTTTTTTCTTTTCTCTTTTTTGCAACTTTCTTTGAAAATTTACTTCGTATTTTTCCTATCTTATCTGAATAATTTTCTTTTACATCACTTACCTCTCCTTTTCTTGATTTATACCTCATTTTTATCTTTTTCTTTGTTTTATACATAGTTTCCTTATTTTCTTCTCTTTCTTTATTGCTCTTTACCTTTATTCACATGTATTTCTTTTTCATTCCTTCTCTTTTCTTTATTAATTTTCAATCGATTTTTCTTTTGAATCTGTTTCAGTTTATTTGTTGTCTTAAACAATTTTAAATACTTCATCTCTATTTTCCTTTATGCAAAATCCTTTTTCTTTTATTCTTTCGTTTTCTCTTTTATTTATTATTAACTGTGTTTCTTTCCGATTGGTTTTTCTTCCATTTTGTTTCAATCCCTTTTTTTATTTTGTAAATAACATTTCGCATCTCGACCGTCTTTCTTTCCATGCGACCCACATTTCATTGTTTATATTCTTTTTTATTTCATCTTTCTTCTGCTCATCCTATTTCTCCGTCTTATTCTCTTTCTTCTTCTCCTCCTCCTTCTCCTACTTCTTTTTCTTATCCTACTCCCTCTCTTCCTTCTTCTTCCCCGCCTTCTTCTTCTTCCTTCTTCTTCTTTTTCCTCTTTTCCTCTTTCTTCTTCACCTTCTTCTACTTCTTCTCCTTCTTCTTCTTCTCCTTCTTCTTCTTCTCCTCCTTCTCTCTAATCTTTCTTCTTCATCTTTTTCTTCCTCCTCCTCCTCCTTCTAATACGCCTCTTCCTTTTTCCTATTTCTTTTCTTTTTTCTTCTCCTGCCCATCCTCCTCCTCATTCTCCTATTCCCCTCCTCTTTCTTTTACTTCGCTTCCTTCTTCTTCTTTTTTCCTCCTCCTCCTTCTTCTATTTTTCCTCGTTCTTCTTCTTCTTCTCCTTTTTTATCAACATTCTTCTTTTTACTGTCTTAATTCCTTAACACTTGCAACATAATACGAAGATGTTTTTAGTTTTCCAGTTCTTTGTATTTTTCTTCTATTACTGAATTCTTCATCTTCCTCAATTTATTTTGAATTCCTTCTTTTTCAGTTTTTATATTTTCCGTTACAAACTTTAAATATATTTAAACTCTACAATGGTCAGCATCGGTTTTCGACTACATTTCACTCTTCCACCATCTTTTCACATTGTTTAATTCATTCTTTATAGTTGTTGTATTATTTATTTATTTATTTATTTTCCGACTGCAATTCTTTCTTTCAGTAAATCTATCTAATTTTTTTTGCTTCCAGTAAATCTTCCTTTTCTTCTTTTATTTCAATAAATCTTTTCTTCCTTCTTTTTTTTCAGTAAATTTTTATTTCCTTTTTTATCAGTAAATCTTTCCTTCCTTCTTTTCTTTCAGGAAATTTTTATTTCCTTTTTCTATCAGTAAATCTTTCCTTCCTTCTTTCTTTAGTAAATTTTTCTTTACTTTTTTCAATAAATATTTCCTTCCTTTTTTCGTTCATTAATTTTATTCTTTTTTCTTTCTTTTTCTTTCAGTAAATCTTTCCTTCCTTCTGTTTCTTTCAGTAAATATTTCATTTTTTCTTTTTCTTGCAGTAAATATTTTATTCTTTCTTTTTCTTTCTGTAAATTATTCCTTCTTTATTTTTCTTTCAGTAAATATTTTATTCTTTGTTTTTCTTTTCTTTTCAGTACATCTTTCCTTCTTTTCCTACTTTTCTTTCAATAAGTCTTTCCTTCAGTCTTTTTTTAGTCACTTTCGTTTTTCTTTAAGTTTCTTCAATACAATTTGTAAGGCTCCTTTTCCGTCACACTTCTGTTTTTAGATTTACTATTCATATTTTTCTGTTCAATCTTTTCTTTACAACAACTGCCTTTACATGTTGTTGTTGTTGTTGCTCTTTTCTTTTCACATTTATTCTTTTTCTTTATTTACTACTACATTTTATTTATTCTTTCTCTTCCTCTTAATTTTTCTTTTTCTATCTAGCCTATTCTTTTCTCTTTTCCTCATTCCAAATTCACCTTATTCCTGTATTTCCCTTACTTTTCTTCACTTTTCTTGTTTTGAGTCATTTTCTCTACATCAATCTGTGCATCTTTTTGTCATTCATATTTCTTCTTGTTTTTCTTTTTATTCTTACCTTCATGCCATTCAACAACTTTCCTTATGTTTTCTCTTTCCTTATTTGGAATCTTTTTCAAAGATTTGCACTGCTACACTTTCATTCATTTTTTGATCATTTTTGTTCATTTCTCATTTCAATATCATTGATTTGGTTATTAATTTTGTGTGGCGTTATTCCTGAATTTTCTTATTTCTTCTTTCTCTCTCTCTCTCTCTCTCTCTCTCTCTCTCTCTCTCTCTTTTCTTGCTTTTCTAGTTGTTCTTCCGTTTGTCTTCTCATTACGACATTCAGTTTACTTTTCTCATTCATATTCTTCACTTTTTTCTTCACGCTTTTTGTTGTTTATCATTTTATCCCTTTTTTACATGCTCTTTCAATTCTCTCCTTTCTTTTTTGTCTTTACTTCATGTTTCTTTTCTTACTCTTTCACACTTTAGATATTTCTTCCGAATCTTCATTCTTATTAATTCTGTCCCACTTCTTCGAAGACTGCTATTATTATTATTATTATTATTATTATTATCAATATTCTTTTTCGATGCTCTCTTTGGTTTATTTCTTCTCATTCTCATAACTCTCTTTCTCTCTTGCTCTCATTTTGCGTCGTTAACCTCCATTTTCTTATCTAAATCTTTTTTCTTTTTCTCACATTTTGATTTACATATTAGGTTTACATCGTCTTTTTTTGTTCTTTTGCTTATCATTTCTGTTAGTTCATTTTTATCTTCTTTGTCGTCATCTTTTTCCAATTTATTCTATGTAATTTTCTTGTTGTCGCTACAAATCTCTTCGTATCTATCTCAGTCCCCTCCTTTATTTCCTCCGCACAAACTCCCGCTCCCCCATCCGCCACCACCAATTTGCTATATAACTATAACTGACTGAATAGCACAATCTATTTCGATCTTCTAATTTCAAATGGCTGTGCGTAATTTTCGATCAAGTCAAGGTGGCAGGAAGGGACGGGATGACTTATGCTTAAAAGCGTAAGGAGAACAAACCAACGTTGGGCAAAGGCTGGACTACATTCAAATCAAGAAAGGGAGAGTAGAGAATAAAAACCAGAAATATATTCAAGCATCTACACAAAAATAAGAAAAATACAATAATAATAATAATAATAATAATAATAATAATAATAATAATAATAATTACCACCCATTTCGAATCCGGTACAGCAAGGAAAAGACAGGAAGAAGAAAATAACTAGTGCGATATCAAACTCTTAAAAGGAGGTGCTGTGAGTCGCGGACCCCAGCAGAACTAGAGGTTCACCTTTTTTGTGTGTCTACTTTCAATTTCAAGCTTCCAGTTTGGCTCTATGCCATCGTTCCTTTTTATACAGAACGGCAATTCACCGCTGAATAAAACCTGGGCAAAATATCAAAATTCACCCGGAAAAGTTGTCTTTCATGGAAATCAAAGCAGAAGAGAAAAAATAAAATGTGTATAAAAAATAAAATATAACTTGTATAAAAAGGTATCTACTGATTAGTATCAACTTACACATAATTCCACTAACCTATCTATATATTTTTGTGCTTTTCTTTGTTGGATAGCTATCTAAATACCAATCTATTAATATATATATCAATGAAGACTGACTATTTTAGAGGGGAGAGCAAGCAATTCTGAGCGCTTCAAACTACGATTTAGATTTTATATCAAATCTTCGATTTTTTAATGTTTTTATCGTTCTTTCCTGGCCTTATTTGTCTCTCTCTCTCCTTTCTCTATCTCTCTATCTCTCTCTCTCTCTCTCTCTCTCTATATATATATATATATATATATATATGGGGGGGAATTATTGCTAATACACAAAATCATGAGAAAACAAGAAAAAATTCCATTTTCTTATCCCCAAAATAGAGGAAATCTTAGTCTCATGAAAAAAAGATTCGAATATGAAACACATTTAATAATGAAAATTCGAAAAACTTTTAATTCAAAAGTTAATGTCAAATTTAGACAACAAGAACAGCCTATATATACATTTGTATGTACAGTATTCAATGCATACACTCTAATGTCAAACTGAGTCAATACGCATATAATATCCAATACATGCAATTATTTCATGCGCACAAATTTACCATCGATTTATGTATGAAGAATTATGAGAGATAACTTACAATGAATGTATGATATGTTATCTTAATATAACAGCTAAACGGCCTTTTCACCTAATCTTATTAATTAATCATTCATAAGGCTTGAATTTTGTCAACTTTTGGGATAAGAAGCTGGGATTTTCTTTAGTTGATTTATTCATGCGTTCAAATTATGATAGAAGAAATTAATCAAGTCTACAATCCATTTTTCCAAAGTAAAAACTGTAACTTCAAAAAGTTAGAATTTTTCAAGGAGATTTTGTCAAGCATATTCAAATCATACACAAAAGAATATGAATCGGTGAACCGACACACAAACTTATACGTATACACACATACCCACCATATATATTATTTGCTATTTAAATAATGATAGTACATATATGAATAGTTAGTATTAATATGCATACAAAAATTTAGCTTTTGCAATCATAATGTGCTCTATGGTGCAGTGGATATTGACGCGGAATGTGAAATCTGAGAGCCGAGTTCGAATTCCAATTGAGTTAATTGCATTCACATACACGTACATACCCTTGTGAAAAGTATTAATCTATCTCTTCTCCCTCTAGTCATAGGTAAAATAGCAGAACAGATTGTGTTCTATTGCCTTGGTTGGTAATCAGTCTATTGCAGAAAATAAATGCGACCTAGTACGGAAAAATATTTTTCGAGACATGATCGCCCAAACGTTTATCACGTATGGCACCTAAATAAATCGTTAATCTTACTTAGCCAGTTGATCACAGTTCGTTTAAATCTATCTCGCAGATGTAAATACATATGGCTTGCAAAATGTTTAATTCAAGTAAGATTACTTGTCAATATAGTAATTGTTGAAGGGCATATCAGCAAACTTGTCTCGCTAATTCAATTACAACTGAATAATGATTTGATCCTCACTGGGTGCCCCATACTTCTGACTGCGGGCCACATCTAAGCTACGCTGCGAAAATTATCATATTTCCTGTCTTAAGGGCACCTCGACGTTGTTTAGCAAACTTGTCTCGCAAGAACCTATTAAAAATAAACAGTGAGTTCGATTCTCAACAGGTGCACCATACTTTCGGCCTTGTGCCATATCTAAGTAGTGCTTAGAAAATATAATATAATCATCAATGATTAAAGAGCATATTTACGTTTGAGATTTACGGAATAGTTCCTGATTAATAACATGCCGGACAGTGGATACTTTTACAGTAAGTCCTAGGGATTTCCAAGGGTGGACTTTATCCAAGATGTGTTTCCTGGAAAATTGGACCACCAAACAATGCAGGTGGTTAACATCGGCTAATATATTAATTAGTACGTGCAACAGCAACGTTAGCAGTTACTGTGGATGAAAGTATTTTCATATCTACAAGAAAACGAAAGATTTTTGAGAAAACAAGTGAAGTGATATTTATTCATCTATTCATTTGCTTTTTAATATGTTTTATTTTATATTATATTATATATATATATATATATATATATATATATATATATATATATATATATATATCTTCTCTGTATATATATTGGGTCCTCTTTACGTGAATTTATATATATATATATATATATATTTTTTTTTCCATTTGTAAACGAGTTATTATGTGACCTAGGTTTCTACCATGAGTGGTGTCTTCAAACGATTTGCAAGTAACTGCAAATTGCCTGAAGACACTACTTATGGTAGAAACCTAGGTCGCGTAAAAACTCGTTTACAAATGGAATATATATATATATATATATAAATTCACGTAAAGAGAACCCAAGGTTTTACTATTTTGAGTTGTCTGGAATTTACTTTCCTTATACAAAACGTGCTCAATACAATAAATATTGTACAGCATAATAAATATATAAAAATACATTATGAAACATAAATGATTTACATCTAAATGTAAAAAAGTTTGAATTTGGCTCCAGAAAGAAATATTTTAAGCTTGGCCACGTGTATGATGCATGCTCAAGAGGAAGAAATCCTAAGAATTTATTTTTCGTTTATAAAAAGAAAAATAATTTTTTTAGAAAATATTGTTTACCATAAAGCCCTAAGAAATTAAATTAAAGAAATTATTAAACCATGAACAAGCATTTTGTCAATGTTTTATTCAAACAAATCAGCTTATTCAAATTTTATCGACTAGTTTGCGAAATTGAACAAAATGTAGTGTTTATAAATCTAGACAACAAAAGTTAGTATTAACTTCATCAATGTTAAATACTGCAAAAAGTTCAAAACGCGTTAGTGTCATGCAAAAATTTTACGTTATTAAAATGCATATTTTATTTTTTCATGATGTTCACTATTTGTTTATTCTGCAAGTTATTTGGTATTCCTCATGCATCATTAAATAAAGAAGAATATCATTTTTCGGGCCTATTTTATTAAAATTGTTTACTGTATTGTATTCGAGAACTTATATTTGGAACATCTGATTGCGCTTTATTTATTTTAACAGGGAGATGATGTGTTTTCGAATTTACACAAGAAACAACTTGATCCTGATGTTTATTTGACAATATAATGTAATTTTTACTGTATATTCTGCACAGTCTAGGGACTTCTATTATTTATTCTATTATTTAACAGTTAAAAATGGTTTTACTAGAAACAACAATAATTATGAATGGTTTATATATGCATTTATTGATTATTATTAATATTATAATATATTTATTTTAATAACTATTACTTCCTATTATTGATCATTTGAACAGGTATAGAGATAACAACAAAAATAACAGATTTATTTGTTGATGATTCGATTACTCCCGCGGTAAACAGAAATAAAGTTACTTTATAGTCCCTTTCCACTAAACTATGAAGACAGGCCCAAGTGTAGCGATTCTGAGGTTCTCAGCAATGAGGATTTTCGTCTAAATACATTGACTACAGCGAGTTCTCACCGTCTGCAGGTTAAATCTGCCCACGGAACTGAACTACTGACAGTTTGTTATGACTAGTGGCTTCGCTTAGCGGAGGGATTTCTAAATTGAAGTCAACGGTCAAAGCGGAAGGTTAAACCAAGACCAAAGCGAGGTTTCAAATCGAAGGAAATCGATTGTTTTTTTATCTAGAGATGGGCTTCAATCGGTCAAATTTGCCCAAGGACCTATGGAGAGAACTGACCGGATGCTTAACTGTGCAGAGACGGTATAACTACAAGCAGCCAAGAACGATGCGGACCAGAGGCTCATATCAAATCTCATTCCTAAACTACATGAAACTTCAACTCATATTCATTATTGATGTAATATGCAGTTAACAGGGTTGATATTAAAAGGCATAATAACCAGTAACATTTCGTTTTCAATATAATGGAAATAATTAATCAAAAATTTGAAGAAATCAAGAGAATTGTATTCAGGAAATTTCACTTTTTTTGTTCTGTTATCTGAGAATGTGTTCCATTCTATGATTAACTTCTTCAGATTGGAAGTGAGGAAAGTAACAACTCCAGAATATTCCATTTAGTAAGTAAACACACAAAAATGAACACAATTAGATATTTGGATTTACCATATATCTTTAAAGTTCCATTCAGCAGAAAAAAAATAATAGCATAAAAGAAATAGTGTTATTTTTTTATTGAAAATAAAAATTTAATTTTTAATTTAAATAATTATTTTAATTTGTTCAGCGGTAGGAAATCAATCATTAACTCCGAATGTAAACTGGCGAAAATGAAGAAATCTATCGAAAGTGACGTTTATGAACCTGCGACCATTGGCATATTGAGGTAATCAAAAAATTCGTTCGCTTATTAAATAGAATAATCACTTAATACACCGAACTTATTGACCACCCCGGTATATTCCTTTAATGGACTTAAAGAATTACTGATAAAATGCTCAAAAATGTACTTACCTGATCTTTAACATTCTCAGTGTTGAAAAGCAATTTAAAATAATGTCTAAAACTTCTCGTATAATATATAGAATTGAAGGAAGACATAGACACAATGCTGCAAAAAGCTTATATTATTAAATAATATATTATGTTTCTGAAGATTCTTATAAAAAGTTTTAACTTACGGCTATATAGTAATTTGTTGGTTGACCGCTTGGTAATTACAACTTTTATAAGCTGGAATATGCGGGTAGTGTAAGGGATATGCGGGTAGTGTAAGGGATATGCGGGTAGTGTAAGGGATAATTCTCGGAATAGTTAATGGAAAAGCTGACTTCCAATTTCTGTCAGGTCCGTTACAATTACTTACATATAATTAATATATGGAAATGTATGAATCCACATAGTCTCTCCCCAGGTAAGGGTTAATTAGTAATACTTGTATTACTAAACCATTATTGTCTACCCACTATACCCAAAAATTACAATATAAATATATTTTCTGGCTCTAAATAACTTGCAAATAATTGATATGACGTAGAAAATGATTTTGGATCTGGGATTTTTTTTGGATTTATTATTGAAATGGGACAGTTTTTCAAATAGTATTTTTATTATTTACACTATTTACATGCGAACTATTGTCCTCATCTTGTAATCCCAATTTACTGCATATACTGTATATAAGCCTATTTTCTGTAGGCTTATATACGTGTATATACTGTGCTTTGGTGTGATCACTACTGATTGCGACAGCATGCCTCCATTCATCTTCCAACAGGACTCAACACAGAGGCCTATATCAAGTGCCTTGATGAGGTAGTGCTGCCCTGGCCCAAGAGGGTGTCTGCTGGAAGACCCTATATCCCTGAACTTTTTTTTTGAAAAACTCGATTTTTTCATATAGCTCGGGTATAATGCACCGGGTCTACCATAGTCAAATATTGCAAAACTGGACAAATTCTAGAGCAAATGAATGGTCTTTATTCTTTTTTCTAACGCCACCCCAAAATAGTAAGAAAAAATGCTTAAAAATCACTTATCGTCAAATACCTGATATGAAAATTAAGATACCGAAACTTTTGTTTCGTTCATGCTTGATTACTGCAGCTTCTTTGTACTGATCCTGCTCCCTACGTAGCCTAAGAGTCTTCCCTTTTGTTAATACATGAAGAACAAAACATCTTCCACTATGAATGTTACTTGAAATCAACAAATACATTATATATATTAATTTCTTTCTCATCTCAAATTCGCATTCGTCTTCTTTCAGTTTGCTAGTGTTCTCCGTTGAGGTATTGGCATTGCAATGACAACCTTTTTGCCAGGATTACGAGTAAATAATGCAGGGTGTCCTACGAGTTGTGCTACATACTACGGGTTATTAGAATTCGGGATTCTAAGCAAAAAGTACACTATACACACATTTATTTTTGCTTGAAGCTGGGGTTGTTTAATATCTACGAATTTTAAAAGAAACCATATCAAACATACTTGATGACAATAATGAATGGTATTCCAGTAAAATAACTATTGCCTCACGAAGTGCTTTGATTGATTATGTGAGTATCTTCACGGTAAATGAAGTCAATGTACAAATTAAACAAATATATTATTTTAATAGTGTCTTTCTAGAAATTAAATTCTCACATTTCACGTACTCAGAAAATTTTGTACGTAATTTGAGAAGACGTTTAAGAAAACCTACAGAAACGAAATTGATTGAATAATGTGGGTAAAAAAAAATTACAATACAATCGACCGCCACCTTCTAAGGGATTGGAATCAAAATGAATATCTAGATTTGAGACGTTTTTTTGTCTTAAATTTTGTCAGCTGCACAGTCTGTGAGAAAAAGTGCACCATGACGCAAATCACTTCGACAGGCATTTGGAAACAACATGCTGTATTGCTTGGCATTTACACCGGAACATTTCAGAGTGTTGAGGACAATGCAGAGGATTCGGAATGTTGGATGAGTTTAATAGTGATTACGAAGGTGTTTAGGTGTTCACTAGTGATGGCGACAAAATACTGCTATTCATCTTCCAACAGGGGTTCAAACTCAACACGAAGACATATATATCAAGTTTTTTAGGGAGGTAGTGCTGCCTTAATTCAAGATGGTGTCTGTTGAAAGACCCTACGAATAGGAACAGGACGCTCCACCGTGCCACACAAGCAGCAGAAACCAGTCATAACTGTCAGACAATTTCTGCGACCGCATCAATACTTACGTCTTGCCACTTAACTCCCTAGACTGCAACCCCCTTGATTATCATGTGTGGAGCTTAGTTGAGTGAGAGATCAACAAAATTCGTAACACCAATAATGAACCGAACGTAAAGATTATAGCAGCATTCACCAAATTAAACAAGGAGATCGTCCAGCTCAAGTTGCTGAAGGTTCTAAAGTCGTCTGCAGGCGGTGGTTGAAACCCATGACGATTATATTACATGAATATATTCGATAATGTTTCAAAAAAGGAGTGTGTTTTGGTAAACATATCTGTTAAAATGAAATGTCAGTGTTATTTCCTTTTTTTGCGTAATTTTGGCGACAATTTATCAATCGCGTATATCAATATATATATATATATATATATATATATATATATATATAAACATCCCTTTAGACGGATTATGTCCTAACAGAACACAATCATCACAGGAAGATTTTACACCATTTTATGCATTATATAAAACCAACTCTCAAATATCTGACCAAATACCAGATTTCTTTAAATACCGGGCCTAGAACTTTTCAGCAGTTTGTTTTTATTCACACACAGATATATGTGTTAATTTCCTCGGAATAAATTTATCCGCTTCTTCACTTTCATGACTGGCTTATTGATAATATTATCATCATCCTCATTGTTATCATCGTCAATGTCCTTATTTAAATAGAAAAATGTCTACAAGAACTCGTTAGCCGATCATAGAAGTTTCACGTTTACAGTCCCGCTTTTTTTACCTTTTTATTTTTTTGAAGATGAGAATCTTTTATTTATATAGAAGTTCTAACTACTCGCAAAAGAATATATATAAAAGAAAAAAATATACTAAGCTTATTCATTCTCTTGAAGCGCACGGTTTTGGCCAACCCCCGTTTTTGACATCTTTTGCAGTATCGCAAAAATGGAGCAATTTCGCATTATAAAAGAATGTAACACCTAAGCCATCGAGAAAATAAGATAAAAAAGAACCGAAAACAAGTTATGGATACGGCGTCTTTGTAGATATCAAAGAAAGCTATTAGAAAATGTTTTAAATTTTCATTTCCCTCTAACTAGATCTATATTGATGAAATCATGGACGGACCTTCGGCAAGAATAAAGAAATTTACGACTAATAAATAATGGTATTAATAATAATACTGAAAGCATTGGGACTCGTTATTTGTTTTCTTTTTTTATCTTCGTTAGAAATAAAGAAACAAAACTGGACACAAAGATACGAGTCAAAGTTAATATATCAAGAAAATTCAAACAGCCCTTGGCACGAGCACAAAATGAAAGAGGCAGCCATCCGTTCCAATGATCAGTGATTTTAGAGTGTGTGTAAGCGTGTGTGTGAACAGTCACTTATACTAATATATGAGATGTGGATATGTTTCAGACTGTTTAATCCGTGAAATCTATCTATCTATCTATCTATCTATCTATCTATCTATCTATCTATCTATCTATATATATATATATATATATATATATTTAGAGAGAGAGAGAGAGAGAGAGAGTAAAAGAGAGAATGTGTGTGAGAAAGATTTATTTTAATATAAATGTGAATTAATACTAACATCGTTCTAAAATATGCTGTAAAATTTCGAAGTATTAAAACTTATCTCATACATAAAAAAGATATTTTCTCAGTGATTCAGTTTTAACTCTGTAAACAGGTATCGTAAGGTTAAGTTAATTTTATTTGAAATGGCGTCACCCAATTTAGGTTTTCAAGACATTTTTTAAATTACGAATATTTTTAAAAACGTGATTTAATAAGTTTACTTGATCTTCACAATTTCACATCTGAACTTTTCAGTTAACTTTTTAATTTCTGTTTTAAATTGATTTTTTAATTAAAAGCGAATACTTTCAAAAAATATTTTCACATATCTGTCTTGTTAAAAATACCATAATATGAATTCTAAAATTGTTAAATATCATTATCATATTTCAAATAAATTTAAGGAACCAATAATATGAAGTATATAGAATTCCCACAAAAATTCACCAACATTAAAAGTATGAATCACTTAGGTCAGAGATCCGAATTACAGCTCGATTCACATAATTTTATTTGAATGTTTTCTTACGGATGACAAAAATCAACCATGAAAAACTCACAAGGTATGCCTGTATGTTTGGCACACACACACACACACACACACACACACACACACACACACACACACACACACACACACACACACACACAGAGACACACACACACACACACACACACGCGCGCGTGTGTGTGTAGATGTGTATTCAGGATTTCCTTCTTCTAGAGGGGACGCCACCCAAGGCTATAAGAACTAATCTCTCCTCTGGAATGCAATAAACTCGACCGTAATTCGAAATCGAATTCGGCTTTTCGATTTCTCAATCTGACCTGTTTACCAAACCGAAGCACACTCTCCTAAACGTGTGTTTATATGAGTCTGGGAACCGCTGATGAATCCTCATTCCTACGTTCTCGAATATATATTGATTGCTGAATTACTTAGTCTCTGGTCATAATAAAATTAGAGACCAGTGCACATTTGTTTTAAAAAAGTGTTCAATACAATTATATTTTAGAACTTTTGAATATTTTACATTTGTAAATGAGTGCTGCTCTGTGTTAAAGGGGTGGCTGCAAAAGACCATATATATGACAACAGCAATTTGAATCATCTCTCACAAACAGGAGAAGCAATCACTGCTACCAGACAATTTCTGTGGCCACATGAACCCTTACATATGACTGCCTGACTCTCCTTGTTACAACTCCTTCGATTAGTATGTGTGGGACACAGCTGAGTGAGTGAACAACAAATCACCGTGTAACACCAAAGTTGAATTTAAAGCAAGGATTATGGAAGCATTCACCAACTAAAAAGATTTGCAGGAGATTCCGAAGTCAATTTTACTGCATACTTTTACTTTTTAGTATTGTAAGATATTTTAATGTAATTTAGATAAATATAACTGTTAAAATGAGATTTCATCCTTAAGTTTTTCCTCGCCATGTAGACGACACTCTTTCACTACATTTTATGTATCTCTCTATATTTCTATGTTTCTCAATCTCCTATATATTTCTTATTTATCTTTCTATTTGTTTATGTCACATTTAAATATTATATATATTGATTATTTAATTACTTATTTTTTTATTATAATAAATTTAGACCACTATACAGTTGTATTAAAATTGTTCAGTACAATTAAATTGTAGAACTTTTGAATATTCTTCATTTGTAAACGACCTATTACGCGACTTGGGTTATTGCAAATCGGTTGAAGATACGACATGGTAGAAACCTAGGTTGCGTAATAACTCGTTTACAAATGTAATATATATATATATATATATATATATATATATATGAGGGTACGTTGAATTTTCACTTTTCTTAAAATATTAAAAGATCTCACTTATCGAAAGTTGTGTATAGACCTATTAAGTACTTATACAAAATATTAGATCAAATACTTCAACGGCTTTTTGAGCATTTGGCATCAAAATCGCAGAGAAAAAAATACTGAAAATTCCTCGTTTCTGCAAGATTTGGTTTGAATATTAGGGAGAAAACCAAATAATTTCAATATTTAAATCAGGGAATGTCATTTTATTTCATAAAAATAATATTAATTAAAGAAATGATGATTAATCTTCAAATTGAAAATCTGTACCCCCCCCCCCCAATTTTCAGTATCTGCTTTAAAAAACTGCTTTTAACATTATGAATTAAGCAATGATATTTGAATACCGTAAATGATTTTTATCTGTTATAAGTGAAAATACAACAAACAAACAAACAAGGAAAAACAAACACTATTTTATTAGAGCTTAATATATAGAGTCAAATTGCTCTATATAAGAGCCCTTAGACAAAAATGCTGGTTTCAATTTCTGGCTCAAAACATTGGCTGTAATATGTTGATGCCTTGCTTCAAACCCATATACAGTTTGCAAAGCTTTCGTTGTTAACTTGACTGCCCGTTCCATGCCTCGGAAATGTGAGGGCAAATTTAGCAAGTCAAGCTTGGTTCCATTTAACAATGATTTCTGAAGTTCAGATTCAGAAAAATCTTCCGTCATCGGTGGTTCGAAAATGCCACATAATGATAAATCTATCAATTGTGTCCAGTGAGTGGCTTTAAAATTAATGGTTGGTATTTTTTTTAACCATTTCTTAGTTGACTCCCCACCCCTGAAAGAACATAAAAATTAATATATTGATTCATTTAAAAACTCCTGATCTCTTCTACTTTAATAATTATGGTGAAATTAGGTAAAATCTCTAAAATGATTCTATAAATTGCATTAAATAAGTGAGTCATTGATATATAAATAAATATTTACTTACCTAATGGCCAAAATTCTTTTTAAAGCTTCTTCTCTTACTTCAACTTCATCAGACTTGACCATGGAATTTTGGTTTTCAGACAGTAAACAAAATGTACTTCCTTGTATATTCCTTAATTTGATCTGTTGGATTTCATGAGGCTGCTTCTTAATATTCTGGTTCATATTAGAAATGTGCACTTGCTGATTGCGGAACTTATTCTTTCTTTTAATTTCAAACCAACAAGTGGCATACACATTTACAATAAAATTTATTAAACTGTGGAGTTTTGTTGTGAGCTTTTGTGGGTATGTGTCACGACTCCATAAACGCATAAGACTAATGGCCAAAGTATTTCATCAATTTTCAAAATTGAATGCAGAGGACTGCCAATAGTGGAAAATGGTATTTGTGGTAAATTATGGCAATCATTTGAGCATTATCTCCCCCAAGGACCACTGAATGCGGTGGGGCCTTTTGTGCAACCATCTATGTTTTTGAAAATAACTCCGAAATGTAGTTCGTTATGATGCAAATAGCAACCGATTGTGTGAAGATTTTAAAAAAATTATCTGAATTTGCGACAATTCCACCTTCACAGCCTGTGTTGGCATTAGTGTTGTCAACAAGGATAGCCTTGATAGTGTTCTCGCACTTGAATTCAGGCAAAATATCCACTACTTGCTCTGCATGAACAACACCTGTTGCACGACTATTAGGGAGAACTCTATATATCAGATATTGACATTCATGTGGTGCCTTCTTTGTAAAAGTTAAATGGCGTTCAGTTTCCTTAGGTTTTTTTTGTGGTTTTCTGTCCATTTTCCTCCATAATTTCCTCATACATCAATGTGTCCTTATTCGTTCTCACATCAACTGCAATACATATAAGGTTTTCCACACTTTCATCATGTTTTTGTTGGACAGTTGTTTTCACTTTAGACTATGCCCTATCAACTTTGCATTTATCTATAATATCATTCATATTAATATTTGGTATAAGAAGGCCCATAACCTTCAAATCCAAGAGCAAGGAATTGACAAGACTGGCTCTAAGATTAGAAGATATGTCCCCCTGACTAACTAGAAATGCCTTTTGGATGACTCCTTGGCTACAAACATTCTTCGTTTGGTTTTTCGCTTGGAGAAGATGATTAGGAGGGGGAAGAAACATTAGCCTGGACATTTGATCTTGAAACTTTTGGTGATGAATCTAAATTTTTTCTCAACCTCTCTCTTTCCCTTTTACTTTTTATAGCACTTTTATCAACAGGTCCAAGCTGAAAAATACCCTTAGGCCCTAGTTTGCCAATCTGATCCTTTAAGTATTCACGATCCTGAAATAACTGAAAAAAATATATGTACTATCAGAAATGAAATTCCACAAATATTTAAAAAAATGTTTAAATAAATTTGATAAAATTTGAAATAAATACATTAAGTTAAAAGAGATATTTACGGTAAGTAAACATTTCTTTTCATTTTAGTTACTTCCGAGATTAGCTCGTAAACAGCCTTTTTAATAAATAAATATTAACTTTGAAAATATAAACAAATCAGAATAATTATAAAAGTTGAATTTTTCATTAAAATAAGACTAAGCTATTAAAAAATACAAGAGAGATTCGTGATAATTAAAAGCGCAAAAGAGTAAAAACAATCGTTTAGGAGGTAATTTCAACATATGAATACCATAAAATATAACAATAAATAAAACGACATACGTAAATAGTTATTTGTATATTAAACTAAATATCATAGCGTTTTTATTCCTTTTTAATTTTGATGTTTTCATTTAATTTTAAAAAAAGGAATACTTAACTTAAAAATATCTATAAGCGTATTGTATTCTTTTTGTTAAAACTCGGATATTATTTAAGTGACACATGTTTTCGGTGACACCTATATGGCGATAAAAATCCCAATGTATTTCGTCTTTAAGTTTGATTGCTCAAAAAATATTTCTGGTGGTGACTCTTGACATTATTTTGGAACTTTCTTTAAGTGCGATTTTTTACGGTTCCAAAATCGATCTACACTCTGTACTGATGAGCTGTGATATAGCGAAACGGATCTGTCTGCGGATATATATATATATATATATATATATATATATATATATATATATATGCTTATTACGTTCGAACATCTAGAAACTACTACTCAATTGTACATTTTGTTTCGACATTGTTCTTTTAGTGTCGAAACCAAATGTACCATTTTGTTGTATTTTTACTTTGCATATGTTCAAACGTAATAAATAACAATAATAATAAATATCCATATTGGCCTCTATTTTTATAACAAGAGAACAAAAAAAATAATTGGAACGTTCAAAACATTAGTTTAAAAGAGTTCTCAATATAAAAATAGAGGCCAATATGAATATGATGAGAATGGGGTGATCTATCGGTTGATCATATAGAGATTTTCAGTTGGTATAAGAATAATACTGAACAGAAAATCAATATCCTTTACCAAGTGTTGCAAGAACTCAAAATAAGATTTCAGTATCATATGCAATTGATATAAAATCAGTGATGGCAACTACCCGCCATCATAGAATATTCGTAAATTTGTAAATTCTAGATTTCAGATATCTCGAAATATAGATCAGTTATAACAGATTTCACTTAACAGCGCAAGTTACTACAAAACTAAACATCAGCTTGAAAACTCAAATCATATTCTTAAATAGTTTCATCAGCTCAAGGCTTTCATATAAAAGTCAAGCATGGCAACAAACCTGTTCAGTAACCTTTAGAATGTCAGATGCATGAAACTATTTTCAATGATCATTTGTTAACAGTGGCTTTGACTGAGTAAAGTGTATGAATATTTTCTAAAAAGCATCAAAACCTTGAGCTCAAAGACAACTTCTTTCTTAGTCTGGTGTTTAAAAATGGCTTAGAGGAAGTGGAGGCTATAGATATTGGCTGAGATGAATCTGAAATTTGGACTCAAAGACAACAGCTTTCAATGATTAAGATCAATGGTTAAAAATCCATTTGAGTGAGTTAAGTCTATAGATCTCTGCAAATTAATTTATAAGTTCAAAAAGAGTTACTTTTTAAGATTGTTAATAATTGTTAATAAGTGATATTTGAGTGAGTGAAGCTATGGATCTTGGCTAAGAATTAACTAAACATTCAGCTCAAAGTCATCTACTTTCCAAGATCAGTATTGAAAATTTGCTTTGAGCGTTTTAAGGCTATGGATCTTTGCTAAGAAGTATTTAAACTTTGGATCCAAAGAAAACTACTTTAACAAATCAATGGTTAATAATGGCTTAGATGGAGTGAAGTCTATGGATCTTTGCTAAGTAATTTTGAGCTAAAAAACAACTGTCTTATATGATCAATTGTTAAAAGCACTTTGGGCGTATAAAATCTATGTATCTTGGTTGAGAAATATATAAACTTTGGGCTCAAAAACAACTGATTTCTAAGGTCAATAGAGTAAAATGGATTTAACTGAGTGAAAAATATGCAAGTTGGTTAAGAAATATCTAAACTTTGAGATCAAAGACAACTGTCTTTTAAGATCACTGATTAAAAATGGCTTTCAGCGAGTTAAGGCTGTGGACCTTGGCTAAGAAGTATATAAACTTTGAACTCAAAGAAAATTGCTTTCTAAGATCAATGGTTAAAACTGGCTTTGATCGAGTGAATCCGACCGATATTGTCTAAAGGTATATAAACTTTGAGCTCAAAGACAAACCCTTTTTAAGATCAAGTGTTTAAATGAATTTGAGCAAGTGAATTATCTGGATCACGTCTAAGAAATATCTAAACGTTGAGCTCAAATACAAGAACTTTCTAAGAGTAATGGTTAAAAATGACTGTAAGTGAGTGAATGGTATGGATCTTTGCTAAGAATTATGTAAACTTTAAGCTCAAAGACAACTGATTTTTAAGTTCTATGGTTAAAACTATCTTTGAGCGTGTGAAGTCTAAGGATTTTGTCTAAGACATATATAAATTTTGAGCTAAAATACAACAGATTTCAAAGATCAATGGTTAAAAATTACTTTAAGTAAGCAAAAGCTATGTATCTTTGATAAGAAATGTCTAAAAATGTTGCTTAAAGACAAGCATTTTCCATACTCAATGGTAAAAATGACAATAAGCGAGTCAAACCTGGCTTGGGCGTCTTGGAAAACATCATTTTTTTAAACATTTTGTATTGATGATATAGATTTCCAAGCAAAGGGCTGTACTAAATATCAAAAAAACATTTCACTATGAGACTACCAACGGCATCAAATAAAAATTGAAAGCTCATGTATGTAGAACAGAAAATAATGACAAACTCAAGATACCGATAGTTCACACTACTTCAATTAAAATTATTCAAATTATTAACATTATTCAGACTGTTGTTCTCATTTCTATTCTCAGAGTCACGACGTTTCAGCTACGAGTTAAATGGTTACGAAGACATTATGTTTATATATCCCACAAATCCATACACTGATATCCACATGCCCCAGTGGATAAATGCGTTGGTCAGACTTAACCCAATAAGCTGTTAGGTCCATACCTAGCTTCAGTACTGGTGAATAAAACTTAGTGAGCTGAGTTAAAGGAGATAACTAAGACACCTGGAAGTGTTATGACTCATGGAAAGAGAATAGTTTACCCCAGTGATTAAAATAAAGGAGTCATGTTGATATTCTAATCACCTAAAAAATGTTGAACCCTAAAATAGCCGACACGTCGTGAAAATGGCAATAAATATGAAAACAGTCTGAGCAATGTATATAATATGAATAATTACAATATCTCATCTCAGAAATATAGGCAAATATATATAAATGGTTAAGAAAGAAATCTTCTGTCAATAATAGAAAGCAGGTTGAACGCTAATACAATTAAGGAAACAATATTTCTGAAAAACTGTTTTAAGAGAAAGACTTAATACTTTTCAACCGACAGTATTACTGGCTATGCGGTCATTGAGGTAAAATCTATATCGAGGTACATCTGGTAACTTGGGCACCCAGGCAACTACCCAGTTTTTATTTTACTTCATAACTATGACTGACTTAGAGGTTGGAGGAAATACCTTATGTTCAAAATTTGTAGATAGAATCTTTGAGAGAAAAACTATGAATTTTATGTTTTTGATATTAGCTGTTTCGTCGGTGGTGTCTACTTTTTGAGACTTCTGGACTTTCTATCTCCAAAAACCCATGAATAAATATATCTTTAAAGACAATATACATAACGAAGAAAACAATATTTTTCTTTGAGGAACTAATCCCAACTACCATAGTAAAATTCCTCAAGGAGCGAAAACACGTTGTCATAAAAGCGTTTTTACATTTTTTCTTGTAGATCAGTTAAGTGCTTTACGTGAGACATGACTAACTGGAAAGAAGATTTTACCGCAGTAGATTGCCATTTTCTTTCTGCGGCAGACTGGTTGCCGACCAAGGCTATAGAACTTAATCTTCCCTGCCATTCAACCCAAACCTAGAGGGAAAGTAGATAGATTAATATATTTTCCAACGGTATTTGCGCGAAAGTGAAAATCAACGAATACAATTGGAATTCGAACTCGTCTATTCGATTTCTTGTTCCAAGCCGATATCCACTGCACCACAACGCGCAGCCTCTTATTAAAGAATAGGCAGCGTTAAATCTACTTTTGATGAAAAACGAAAATTGCTACAAAACCAAAACAGCAACTTGAAGAGTCATGTTCTTTAAATAACCTCGTCATAACTAAACTTTCATATTTTGGTTATTCATGATGAATTCAAGAACTTTCTTAATTAATAGTTAAAAACCGCGAGTGAACCCTAAGAGTTTTAGAAAAGATTTTTCACCTTTGAACATTGCGAACAGAATCAGAAACAGAGTATTGTACCAAATAACAGAAACCACGTCATTTGAGGACAAACGCCAGTAACAACAACTAAAGTGGATAGCACATGCAACTCGAAAAAAGACCTAATAAAGATATGGGCATTCCTTAAATATTCAAATAAAAGTTTAGAAAGAAAACCCACATCAAGTTTAGAAATTGCAATAAAATCTTTTTCTTTATGTGCCGTGTTCTTTCAAGGCGTAGGCAATCATGGACCTGCACTGACATCTCTTGTCCCTCTTTTCCCTTTGGTATATCTTCCAAACCCTGCCCCACATTTCACTTGTTCAAGCCTATGAATTACGTGTCAGGTTGCTTTCCTCTGTCTTTCTTTCCCTCTATCCTTCCCATGAAAAGCTCTCCCTCCTCATTATGTGTCAAAAAGCCTCAGTACTCTCGTCCTGGTATAAAGTATAAGTTTCCTTCTTTGTCGTTGCTCACATGTTCAGTCCATGATATCCTCAGCATTCTTCTGTAGAACAACATTTCTCTTGCTTTGAGTCTCTTCTTCATCTTTGATTGTTAAAAATTTGCTGCCGTATAGAAGGACAGAAATACATAGCAATCCAGTGCACTTTTCTTTCTTTCCGGCGAAGTTTTCCTCTATCTCAGTACTCTGCTTAGTTTTTGAAATGCGTCCTTGGACATGCCAATGCGCCTTCAGATCTCAGTGTCGCACTTTACGGCCTCTGTCATAACATTTTCCAGGTACTGAAATTTTTGCACCTGCTGGATTTTAATATCCCTGACCTGTAGTTAACATTTTGGGCTTTCCTTTTTTTATTTTGACCATGCATTTAGTTTTTTGTAGTTTATGTTTTGTCCTTTTTCTCACTTTTCTTTGCTGCCTTCTGTAGGAAACCCTCTATTTAGCTTTCCTTGTCTGCTATTAGCAATTTATTATCTGCGTATATTATAACTTTTTTACTGAAAAAATTGCTTAAAGAGAGAGAACAATAAACAAGCAAAATTAAGAAGACAACGGTTGACATAGTTTTACAATTTGTGATTTTGACTGGATATTACACCAGAAATGATTTATTTTAATCAGTTTACCCACAAGACGATAATGTCATTAAGACGCAAGCGGCTACTGGGACTAAAAATGAACAGGAAGACTTTAGAAGGAACGGAAAACCCAATCCTAAACAGGAAACAAAGAATACACCTTAAGAAAACTAATCTGTCCTGCTAATCAACTCATAGCTGGAGGTATAAGAGATGAATTAATACCTTTTCCATGGGTATTTGGGAGTAAGTAAATGAAACGAATTCGAACACTGCTCTCCAATTTCTTTACACCACAACGCACATCCCAGCAAAATGATGATCGTAGTTTGCCAAAAGTCTAACTCTTGTGGCTAACAAGTTATGCAATGGAGAGTCATGCACTGCTACATTGATCAAAAGTAAATTGATAGATTGCTATATAAATGGTTTCACCATTACAAGTAGCACGCCTAACAATTGACAAACTCACTGCATGTACTTGGAAGATCTTAGTGGCTTCATGAATTGTACGCTTCCAATTATTTCGATCCCAGACAACAGTTTCTCATTCACGATATAGCAGATTGAAGGAGACGATTTTAAACAGACTCTGATGCCCTTGTGTTTTATGCTTGGTCCCAGTGGTTTTTTTAACTACTCGCCGGGGAGCTATTTTACTGTCATCAATGTGATTGACAGTCTATCTCATGAAGGATCTACACATATGTATAGATCTATAGATATATTATCTGTATATTCGTTTTCATACGTATTTAAAACTGCTAAACATTAAAATCCAGTTGAATTCGTTGCATTCACTTACGAGCAAATACACAGGAAAAATTATTAATCCGTTTCTTCTCCCTCCAGCTGTGGGTTACAAAGCAGAACAGATGACGTTCTATAGCCATAGTTGGTAATCAGTCTACAGCAGAAAGTAATGGCAACCTACTGCAGGAAAAAAATTTTCCGCCCAGACAGACATGTTTCTTTCGAGACATGATCGCCCAAACGCGAATCACGTTTAGTACTTAACTGACTGAAACTTTAAACACTTATAAAAGAGATTTAATGCTTTAAAATATATATATGCAAATATAAAATATATACATATATATGTATTGTTAAAATTTTCTATGTTAATGGGGTCGAGCGTTCAGTATCAGACATAGAGCGTTCATAGATATAAACAGTTTGGACATAGGAGTCAATATATGAGTCATAGGGTGATCGTCATTTTCTCAATGCGATCTTCAAACAAATTCTGATCAGTGTGTCTACACTATCAAAATCTCTATACGAATACAGTTATCCCGATTTTATTCATTGAAGACGCAATTATGAAAATATATTGATAGATACAAAGATAGATAAAACAGGATGATAGGTAAGGAATACTTGTCTCCATTTAAATATAAAGATATAGGAACTAAAAAGTGTGAGTCAGTCTATGAAACTCATATGACAGATGATATATCAGTACATTTGAAATTTGGTAACAAATTCCAGAGATCAATTCCTACGCCAGAATTTCTTCTATTTCGTGTTCCGTGTTACAAAGCAGAATTGAACAAGGAAAGAAATTAATGATTGACCGAAATCGCAGATAAAAAATAATGATCTTCATAATGCTTTCACCATTTTTTTCTTTTCTCAGTATCAACTGCACAGAAAGGCAAACACGTTTGAGATATGAATTCCCCTTTCAACTTAACGACGCTAGACTATTACAATTAACTTTGTTCGGAACATTAGAATCCCAAAACGGCTCAGCTTTCTTTCTCCTTTTTTAAAATATATATTTTTTTATCTGCCTATGCTGAAAGCATAACGAAAATTTATCGTCGCCCCGCCCTATGGGGATAGCTTTTGCCACGAATTCAGTGGACTAGTTTCCCTCGGCGTTTCTCCCTTTTTGCTGCCTTATTAGGAAGGAATGCTGTGAAGGACAATAAAAACAAAATGATGGAAACCAAGGGCGAAAAAAAATAACAATAAAATGAAATAATTCTGAAGAACGATTCTAATCAAAATATATTTATTGAGGGGATTAAATCATGGATTCTAATCATATTTGTTAAGAGTCTAAACGAGTTAGCGCGAAAAGTGGCTAATATTATTGTCAATTGATCTGCTATTACCATCAACAAAGTCGATATGAAGAGCCATATTTCCTGTAATAGATCTTTGATTTCTTTGGATATCTATCTATTTATTTATCTTTATGTAAGTACAAGGGTATTCTGAATAAAAGTTATTCCTTCAAAAATCTGGTAATTTGGTCCGATTTGGAGAAGTGGGTTGGGTTGAGAAATTAGAACACCCACTGTGCTTGCATACACACCCTTGGGCAAATTAACTAAAACAAAGCGAATAATATGATCTAGGATCTTTCACACTTTTCCTAATCACGTATACGTCGTCACTTGGCGTTGTTTTCTCTTTCCACCACATCTTTCTTTATTTTTTGAACTGATGGACCAAGTTTGTTTCTTCGCCTTGATGACTCGACTTACAGTTCAAAAGTTGACACAAACAATATCCGCGATCTCTCTGTCAAGTTTGGCAGTGTGTTCGTGCAGCGTTACAATTTTCGTACGCTTCCTTGGAATAAAATCTATCGAAGACAATGGCCGTATGACAACTAATCGACAGTTGAGACAATAGTGTCTGGACGTGATAAAATTTTGATGCAATCACGTGTGAAGCAAGATTTTAAGGACAAATACATTTCAACATTCCCTCCAAATATAGATTTCTATCACTGCACCCCACTGCAAATGACCTAATCTGAGTAAAAAATAGAAATCGATTACACCCTGTAATTCCAGTGGGTCTAAAATTGACCGTCTGATGAAGAAAAGGAAACTAAAGCAGTTGTTTCAATTAATTTGCACAAGGGTTTATTTGAGCAGTTTTATTTTCTTTATTACTATCGCTTTATCTGTCAATCTTTCTCTCTTCCAGTTGCATTTCACTTCATTGAATTATTGTAATTTTCACTTGGCCGAAATATTTCGATTCGACCCTGTATCTACATTTTATATAGTCTTCTTTTAATAACTTTTATCTTCAGGAGGTGGCGTCATTTTCTTCCCCAAATTCTTATAGTTTGTAATTCTGTTGGTATGGCCAATGATGCATTCCAAAAGCTAAGCAGAGTATCGAGAAACAGGAAAATTTCGTTGGTAACAAAGAAAAGCGTATTGGATTGTTATGTAATATCTGTCCTTCATTATGGCAGCGAATGCCGGACAATCTCTTGAAAGATGAAGGAAAGACATGAAGCAACAGTAATGTGAGTCAACTGAAGGATGCTGAGGATATCACGGAAAGAACATGTAAGCAAGGATGAGGTTTCGGAGAGGATGGAAACACAAAGGAAGCTGATATTTACCATCAAGAAAAGACAGCTTCTTGGACATATAATGAGGAAAGAAGCCTTAGAGAATCTGATATTCACAGGGCAGAGACGGGAAGCAATGAATGACATATTTGATGGGCTTGAATAATTGGATGGAAGAGCAAGGTTTGAGAATATCTCTACCATTCCATATTCACTTATCTGTCTAGATATATTACTACCGGTTTCCCTCTGCTTATCATGATATTGTAAGTGTCAAATTCTGTAAAAACTTTTTATGGATCAAAGTAATCTCAACTGTCTTTTTTTATCTGTTTTTTCTTAAAATTCCTTAGTTGCTAAAATGTTCTGTCGATGGCATTTTCAAAATACCTCTGTAGAACAACATCTGTATGAATTCAGGTTTCCTTGAGGCATTCACTGTTATATTGGAGGATTGAAAAGCTTACTACGCTTGACAGGATTTAAAAGAAAATATTTTTGATTCTTCAATCGGTCAGATAAGTGTCATACGTGATACACGCTTTCGCGACCATGTCCTGAAAGAGACACAACTGACTTAGCAGAAAATTTTCTGCGATTACTTTCTGCGGTAGAATGGTTGCCAAGGCTTCAGAAACCAATATGTGCTACGATTTTACCCATAGCTGGAGGTAGAAGTGATGGATTAATGCTATTGTATTTGAGCGTAAGTGAATGTAATGAATTCGACTAGAATTCGAACTCGGCTCTTTGATTTCTCGTTCCACGGCGCCACACCATTAGTTCATTGTCGCGCAAATGATTTTCATTTGAATACGTTTGTTATTTACGGAAGTAAGAAGACAGCAAAATTTATGTGTGTGATTAATTTAACTAATCAGAATATAGATCCACTTTAAATTTGAAAAAAGTTCATATTTTAGGGAAATACATGATTTCTTTTTTCATTCTTAACGGCAAGAGTTTCAGTCGATCAAGTTAAACAATATAAATCTTAAATAAAAAAATACGAATCTAATTATATTATGCACTACCACAGTTATTGTATTGAGCACTTTTTTAAAATGGTAAATGTCAGAGAACTCAGAATTCTAAAATTTTTGGTACTCTTAACCTGTATATATATATAATTCCTTTAAAATTTTATTAATTGCAATGTTTCATTTATAACATATGCTCCAATATAACTTAAAAATTAAAAAAATATTTTACTAAAATAAATGACCCACACAATACTTAATTGGTTTTCATAACTACAATATATTTAATTATTTAATCCTGATTCTCAACTAAACATTCAGGCCCATTACTTATGAGGTAGCATTAAATCCAACCTGCTATTAAAAATTATAGCCTACCCATTCAAATAATATATAGGCAAACAGCGAATCTTACCCAGACAAAATAATTATTTTAAAAATTTAATGAATTACAATGTTTCATTTATAAACCTGTGACTTTACACATGGAGATCCGTTCGAAAAGGATCTCGATATCTAAAGTCACAAGTTTATTTTCCTGAAGAGGGTCAACTTCAGACTAGAATCACTTGTAGTGACACAAATACCATCACAGACACTACTATATCATACAATATCCAAGTAATAATTATAATAATAACAACAGTAAATTTACAATTTAAACAAAGCGTTCACGGCATTCCTAACTTTTTTTTCTGTACCAATTTCTCTCGTTAGAACAATCATTATTTTGGTTTTTAATACACACACATACACGCACACACACGCGCGCGCGCGCACACACACACACACACATATATATATATATATATATGCCTATATACATGCATATATATGCATATACAGATAATATATGTATATGCATACAAAGCAATATATCTTTTCACACATAATTTTGTCCATATACATACATATGTATATCGGACATATATATATACATATAGATGTACAAATATATACATGTATATATATATACTTAGTTATATATATATAAATACATATATATCCAGATATATATATATACATATAAATACATATATATATATACATATGTATATATAAATATTTATATGTATGCATATGTACATTTAATTTTATATGTACATTTACTTTTATATGTACATCTACGCACACACAAACACACAGATGCTTTCTCTCTCTCTCACACACACACACACATATATATATATATGTATATTCGGCATCTACATACAAGCCTCTATCACAACTCATCAGTGTGGGTAGACATCCACTTGCCTCTGGCCGGGATCGAAACTGGACCGATTTGGTGTCAGTCGTAGTCGCTAACCCCTCGAATCAGAGACGGAAAACTTTAGCTTGTCATATATAAGCGGCGTATATATATATATGTATATGTGTGTGTGTGTGTGTGTGTGTGTGTGTGTGTGTGTGTGCAAATGTTTTAAAATAAATAAACAGAAAACCAACATTTTTTTTGTTGTCTACGCATGTCGTTCCGTGACAGACTTTATCGAGGCAAAGATTTGACATTAATTTTATTTTAAATTAGATGTCTCTAAAATACTTTGAGCTATTCGAAAACACGGTTATAAATTAAACAAACTCTACAAAATTAAACCCATCCCCAAAGAATGGATAGAAGTTGAAATTTCTAGTAGGAAAAAGTCAAGAAGAGAAGAAGTAGTAAT